>JAILXH010271790.1:3172-22167 GCA_023558415.1 Piaractus mesopotamicus | reverse complement strand
TATATATATATATATATATATATATATATATATATATATATACACACATATATATGAAAATGAGTTCTGTTCTGATTGGCTGCCCAGTGAATTCAAGACGGCTTGTTTTTGTTTTCATGTGTGGTCTGTATGGTTTTACAATGGAATGGCACATTTTGAAGTCTGTTCAATATTTAAATACTATGTCTTCATTTT
Source organism: Piaractus mesopotamicus (assembly GCA_023558415.1). NCBI lineage: Eukaryota > Metazoa > Chordata > Actinopteri > Characiformes > Serrasalmidae > Piaractus > Piaractus mesopotamicus. The sequence continues at coordinate 21,972 of JAILXH010271790.1, read as the reverse complement.
AAAAGTATACATAAAAAACTTTATTTAAAAGTTAAGCAAGGCAACAAATTCAGTTTTCCATGATACGGGCCCTTTAAACCATATATAACACGTCAATCATGCTTTCTGCCAGCAAACCAGGAACTTCTCTCGGAGTCTATGGTGCCTTTTAGTAACTCACAACTGCAGCTTCACTTCAACGTATGTGTTGTTTACTTTCCAGGAAATTCGCTCGCCTGTTTAATCTGCCTCTGCTCCTCTGAGAGCCAATCACATGTTTATTACACCCCATAACTACTCCTCACATAACAGCACGTGTTTGTCTTGGATAAAGATTTAAGGCCATTCAGATTTTCTGGCTTTGTTGTTTTTTTGTCTAGAGAAATATGAGAATTAAACTCCAGTAAACTTGGAGCTTGTGGTGTGTAAATATCGCAAGGCAGTGCAGCTGCATCTGACCACCTTTGCAGATAGTTTGCATCGCAGTTAATCGGAAATGTTGAGTGTAAAGTCAGGTTTCGTTAGGGCCTGAGATATACTGTACCGTGTAAAAGCCTGCTGAGAAAATGATACATAAAGCTGTTTATCTGAGCAGTATTTGTTTGTTTGAAAAAGCACTAACATTAGAACAAATACATACACAAACGCATTGTGATTTGACGTGTGTTAATCATTCCCAGATCTTTCCTTGAGGAAGTCCAGTATTTACAGATACCGTCCAACGCCTAGTTTAATCAATCCTTCATTAAATTAAATCAAGTGCTGCTGACGGAACTGAACAAATCCATGCGAAGGCTGGAGTGCAGAGAGAACACTAAACCTGTGTTCTTCTAACCAACAAATTAATACTTCTTCATAGACAAAACAGTCTTTTCGGTATTTATGTTTTTTTTTTTAAGTTTTAAGTTACTTTTTCGAGATTTCAAGGTTTTGTTCCGCGATTTTGTGCGCAGATTTAAACATACTTTGAATTCGCTCTTTTATGAGAGTTCAGTATTGTGGGAGTCAATTATTTGACCTGTTTTAAAGTTAAGATAAACGGTTATTTACAAGTGCTTTGCTTTCTGTTTATAATTATTTAAGTCATTGTGTGATTCAGACGTTTATTTGAGTTTAAGAAATTTGACATTCCAAAACTGACAATCCTACCAGTCAGTAAAGCACTGTTTAAATGAAACTATCGGCATCTGTCTAAGTGACCATATCAATTATCAATATCAAAACTTTCAGTTCCTTAAAATTGGTATCGATATTATGATGGAATTTTCATATCGGTCAGGCCTCTGATTTTACACACAACATAAAGCAAAAAAAATCCCAAGTAAAAGGCTCACCTCGCTTAAAAGTACCCAGACGTCCGAGTCGGAATGAACGAGGAGTCGCATGGCGGCTATCTCACGCAGCGATCCATCAACCTCTCCCTCAGCTACTCCGTTCACGAAGGAGCCTGCATACAAACACACACAAATGTTTATACTACAAATATCGTAAAAATATGTTGGACAGGCCACACCAGTACCTCATTACGTAGAGTTTTATTAAAGAAAACAGAAGCTACCATGAATATCCCTTAACATACAGTTGTATGCAAAAGTTTGGGCGACCCAAAGTGAAAATAAGTCCACATCCGCTACAGAGAACACACTTCTGCACTTTTTAATGCACAATTACTGTTTATTTGCTGGGAAAAATAACAGAAAATGTGGTCTGTGCAAAAGTTGTGGCACTTTTTGTATTTGTATTTTATGTTTTGTTTTTTTTCCAATATCTTAAACATTCAAAAATGTACTGAAAAAAAAACATATTTAAGTCTGTTCACTAGAAGATTTGTTAAATTATTTTTACTTAGAAAATTAACAAGACATGTAATCCCACCGGGGCATTCAAACGTTTGTATATGACTGTACCTTATGTCACATATGATCTGGGGAACGGTGGAGAATTTAGTCAAGGTTACAGCCAGTGAAAAAACATTTCAAAACAATACCAAAACTGGGGTTTAATCATTCAGTTTCTAAATTTATAGCTTCATTGTTTGGTTTTCCAGGATGTCACACAAAAACCCCTGCCTCAAAAAGGCTGCGGTAACAGTCACAAGAGACACATCTCTGTGACAAATAATATAACAGCAAGCACACACACACACACACATACTTCCAAGTTCTGTGTAGTTACTCATCTGCATCTCTTTCTTTGTCTCTTATGTCTGTATGTATATATTTCTATATCCACGTCATGTCTAGGGCACCAGGCCACAAAGGACCCATTCAAATTCTTGTGTTTATGCAAATGTTCGTGTGGAAGGAAAAGGGGAACAAGACAGACCGAAAGCAAATGTAAAGCAAATGATATTTGAGTACCTATCACCGCAAAGCCATCGGAGGAAGGTCTACAGCAGGAGAGCTGTCCTTTTTCCACCTGCTCTCTCACAGAGGCCTGAAACACAGAGTGAAACAGTGAGACAGTAAAAAAGAGAAAAAAATGCTTTGTAGTTCAAAATAACGTTTGGAATTCACCTTCTTCACATCTTTCTTTGTGCTTATTACGTCACACAGAGTGTAATTAGTCAGCCAGCAGCTACGGTGGAAGTTTAAAGTTTAAAGGATCAAAAATGGGCAAATAGTATAGACGGCCCAGTGTGGGTATAAAGCTAATAACAGCACAAGATGCTGGACTCGATACTGGATGAACAAAATAATGCAATCCAATCAGAACAAGTATATATATACATGTTTTCTTCTTCTTCTATATACAGTCATATGACTGTATATAGAAGAAGAAAACATCTCCAAAATGGAACTTCACAAGAGAAGAAAAAAACCTACTTTACTTTTAATGTAAGTCAGTGGAACCAGACTTTTTTTTACAAGCCATTTCAGGTCATTTCTTTTGGTCCATTCTTTATGAAATTTACACAACGTAAAGGGTAACATGTATTTTCAAATTACTTCAAAAACTGAAAAACGACAAATATATATACATATATATATATGTTTATATATTTGTCGTTTTTCAGTTTTGAAGATACAATGTTTTCTTCTGACGACAATCATATATATGATGCATATATATACAGTCATATATATAAATATAAATATATGTGTGTATACGAAAGGGGAGGGGTGAGAACCCCTGCTGTGAAACCAATTCAACCCCTCCACAAAGACGGTTGCACCAAGATAAAACAGGCAACTGCAGTTTTTGTTGTTTAAAAAAACTGTGTGCTAAAAACTGCAATAACAAAAAAAACCTTTCAAAACATTTAAATACAATAACACTTCAAACACTTTCACAAAAGTTTTCTTCTGGTTTTGTACATCATACACATTTCCCTCAACAATGAAACTATTTAAAGGAAACTAAATAAATAGTTCAACTGAGGGACCTCTGAAACAGGTGGAAATGTCTAATGTGAAAAGGGGTTAAATGAGAGCTGGGCAATGTCACAACATTCATCACACTGACATATCGTGTTGAATTACATCACTATATGTCACAGAATGCTGTTCTGAGCATATCGTGGATATTGTCAGTACTTAAAGAACTTTTCCAGGTAGTTTTTCAAAATGTGGTGCCATTGAAACTTTCTGTTTCAACTTATCAGATGTCAGAAAAAATACTATGTATTGTGACAGTTATATTGCCTACCCCCAGGGCAGATAGTCTAATAGTTACTTTAAATATTTTGCACACATTTGCACTGTAATTTCTTTTCTTAATGAAAGTTTTTAGAAAGTTTTAAACTTTCCTCTTGCACTCTTTCAAATTGCAATTTCAATATAAAATGATTAACTGTTCAGCCCTGCTTATATATAAGTCATGTTTCTGGTTATGTTGCGTGTTTGGAAAAACTGTGCTGGACTTTTAGATGAAGATTTCAGATTGGTATGGCTATCAGCTGAATCTCACAGTTTCAGTTTGAGAAGCTTCATGCATACAGGCCCATAACTCTATAGACAGCAAAAGACTGATATATATCTAATACTTCTCATACTGAGGTTGTTGTAAGCTTGTAAGACTTTTACCTAATTTTCAGACATTGTTTCAGACATCTTTTTAAGTAATTCTCTCAAGTAAAATGATCTCACTATATAGATAGTAGATAATGTGCTTGAATAATGCAAAAATATTGAGGTCATTTTTGAATAAAAGTTTTAAAAGGATGTAGATCCATACAGGGATGAATTATTTGGGAAAATGTTTCATTTTTGTGACCAATATTGTGATTTAAATTTGCTCTTGCTCTCTTTCGAACTGCGATTTCAATATACAGTGATTATTTGTTCAGTCCTGGTTCTATGTAAGTCATGTTCCTGGTTATGTTGAGTGTTCGGACGTTTAGATGAAGATTTGTATCAGTTGATACTCAAACTTTCAGTTTTGTTATTAGGAAAGAAAAATGTGATACTGTCATTTGCAGCAAGTCCTGTGATACTTTCCTGTCAGTGCTGACTGACTAATTACACCATACCCACCATAGCCGTGGTGACCGATCAGGGCTTGTATTCACAAAGAGTCAGAGTAGAAGTGCTGATCTAGAATCAGAGTCTCCTCTATTATTTACAGAGACTTTCCTGAAAGTAACAGATCCCAGGTCGGCACTGCTACTCTGAGAAGCTTCATGCATTCAGGCACAAAACTGTATACGCAGCAAAAAATGGTATTTAGGGAAGTGAAATGACTGATACACATCTGATATTTGTCATGTTGAGATTGTTGTAAGCTTATAAGATTTTCTAAACTCATTTTCAGACATTGTTTACCTTTTTTAAGTAATTCTATCTACTATAGCAAATTATCTACATAGCAAAAATGGTATCTTTGCAAGTGAAATGTATGGAGCCTCGCCGGTGACATCCTGTATAAATAAAATTAATGCATGGCCAGGACTTAGTAAGGCATGGGAACAAGATAATTAGTAAGGCATGATCTCATTCCCACGCCTTACTAAGTCATTGCCACGCATTAGGATCTTGTTTCCACGCGTTAATAAGGCGTGGCCACGCATTATTTTTATTTATATGGGATGTCACCAGCAGGGCTCCGTAGAAATGGCTGATATACATCTAATATTTCTGATGTTGAGGTTGATGTAAGCTTATAATAAGACTTTTTTTTAAGTAATTTTATTAAGTAAAATGATCTCACTATATTCGCAGATAATTTTGCTTGTTTTAAGTAATATGCTTGAATTAAGCAAAATTATCTGCTAATACAGTGAGTTCATTTACTTGATAAAATTGCTTAAAACATGTAAACAATGTCTGAAAATAACTTCAAAAACTTCTAATAAGCTTACAACCACCTCAACATGAGAAGTATTACATATATCGACTAGATTTAAGACCATTTCACCCGCCAAGATACCATATTCTGCAATATAATCCAAGACGAATGACCTGGTTAGCCAGTGGAATGTAAGTATAAACGAATAAATGGCATCCACAAAGACACAGTATCTTCAGTAAGCCTAGAGCTGCAGTAGGAAACATCCTAAACCAGAGACGCGTGGCGGAAGTGAACGGTGTCAGCTTTCTGTTTCTTCAGAATCACTTTTACTGCTCGCTCAGTAAAAAGGAACTTTGCACAGCGATGCACACATATATACACTCACACGCACACACATAACAAAGATGTAATGGGGGAAGTAAACATCGCTGCCACTACCAGGGTAAAAGTCAAAAATAGTTGGAGGGCGGAGACAAGCAAGCATAGAGAGCGTGGTTAGAGGTGTCACTGGATACAGTGATTCAGCCTTATCACTCAAGAGTGTCATTCCCGTAACCTGAGCATTAAACTGGTTCCTAGAGCACCTACGTCATTAGGCAGCACCTCCACGGTGGTGTTGTAAAACTTATCTCCATTTGTCTCAATATTTCCACTTCGAAAGAAGAACCTACAGAGTGAGAAAGAGAGAGAGAGAGAAAGAAAGAGAGAGAGAGAGCGAGAGATTAAAGATTAAAGTTATTGTTATAAAACCAAATATAGCTTGATTACAGTATATATATATATATATATATATGTATATGTATATATATATATATACTCACATGACCATTCAAAAGTTTCAAATATTACCATCAATCAGTGTTTTTTTAATAACATAAAAGCAATTTGTTGCTATAAAAGATTTCTAATATGCTATTCCTGTGCAGCTTTACAGACTTCCAATAATTTGTAGGACCCTTCAAAACTGAAAAAAATATTATCCTGAATGATTACAGTTAAAATAAAATTCATATTGGGAACGCCTCATTTTTCAGAAGCAATGAGATCAAATCTCAAGGCAGAAAACCTGACAAAATAGACTCCTTGTTGATCCCAAAATGCATACAATACTAGATTAAACATCTAATCTATAACATATAAATCTACACTGTATAAGCATTTAATGTGTATAAAATAATAACAATCATTAATATTACAAGTGATTCCAAACTAGTGTATACAGGACATGAAGATTTACATGTTTCTTTTGTTCATGCAAAATGAACACAGTGTTGATATCTTAAAACTGCTTCTCTGAGAAGACAAAAGGTTCTTAACCTTTAGAAGTTGCCTTTATCTCTGATGATAACAAAGGCATTATGTAATTCAGCACTAATTATAACCAAGTGACTCAAAGATCACTGAAATGAGTGGAGATCACGAGTGTGTGATGTGTGTGTAATCTAAGCTTTCAGTCCACAATATAATACAGCAATAAAACGTCACTGTAGTGTAGACAAGCTTTGTTTGCGAAAAGAAAAAGCAACCTTTATATTTTTGTCATTTTTCTCATTTCTTGAAAGAAAAACTAACAAAGAAAAGAACAGAAGAGCCGACTCAAACCTGTCAACACAGAATGTAAGGCAAACATAAATGTAACTCATAGTTCACAGAACTGAGATGACCTAGTATCAGTATAAGTCTGACACTGGAAGAAACTGCTGGATCAGATATCAGAGGAAATAAATGACAAATCTGATCAGGTTCCATAACAAATCTCGTCTGAAATATCACAGAATATCACAGAACAGAAGAGCTAGTCATGTAACAACAACAGCAGCCACATGTAGCCTTTTGTTTGCATAAGTAAGATAACGTGCAATTCTTTCATTTTTAATAATCTAATAGTGATTTTAATCATTTTTTACACATTTGCACTGTACAGTTGTGTGCAAAGGTTTGTGCGCCCCAGGTAAAATTACCTGTTTTTTTGATTGTCCTAGTGAAAATAATGTAGCACCTCCTCTACAGAGATCGCACTTCTCACATTTTAATGCACAATTAATGTTTAATTGCTAAATGTAACATATTGCATGAAAGAATGGGGCCTGTGCAATACACACACACACACACACACACACACACATATTCTAAACTGCTTATCCTTCTGGGTCGGTTTACACCGGCAGGATACACCCTGGACAGGTCACCAATCCATCGCAGGGTGGACAGACAGACAGACATATACATTCACACTCACACTCACACACACATTCACACCTAGAGGCAATTTAGCATGTCCAATTGGCCTGACTGCATGTCTTTGGACTGTGGGAGGAAACTGGAGAACCCGGAGGAAACCCTCACAGACACGAGCCTGTGCAATAGCTATGGTATATTTTAAATGTATTATTAGTATTTATTAATATTTTTTTCTTCCAATATCATAAACCCAGCACCTAAAAAGAAATTGTGCGATACAGTTTGCACAAAAAATGCCACATTTGAGTACTTATTTTCACTTGATCTGGAGTTTTCAAACTTTCAGAAGCAACTATAAGTGCTTTTCTTTTTTGCCTGTCATTATTTCACATGTGTATTTACTTAATGACAGTGATAACTGTCAATTTCAAATGTAACATCTGTTATATAACTAAAAAACGTCGAAGTAATTTTGGGCTATATCTATTAGTATATTCATCATGGAAAGCTCAAAAATGCAAATGGCAGCTGGAGTTCAAACAGCGTTACAAAATTATTTCACGCCTGCGACGATACGAAAGTAGCAGTTTCCTAAGTGGTACACAGCTGTTTAACACTCAACACTTATTAGTCAGCACCAGCGCTAAATTTAGCAGTTTTTAATCACTGCAGTGAAGCATATGACAACAACACAGGCTTTCAGGTTTGCTGCACTTCTGGGAATGTCTGGGAGTTTTTTTTCATCCACGTTATGAATGTCACGGTCCCACACCACCCAGCCAGGATTTCATCTGGCTATTACTGAGAGTGATCGTATTCCATATTCCACGTCAACCACTGGACACCCATTCAGTGTGTCCTCTTGGTTTCGAGTGAAATTTCATAACAATGCTCGGTTTACTGTATTTGCCTGAGCTGAGGATGAGACACAGGAGCTGTGGTTGTGTATCTGTTTGCAATGCAAAAAGCGTATGCCTTACAGTAAAGGCTTTGGGCTTGTACTATCGAAGATGCTTACAATAAAGGACTGCAGTAGAAAGCTGGGTAAACTTACACTGTCACTGAGCTTAACTGTACTGTCTCTGTATGCTTGGGGCCTAAAGGACCAAAAAGCACAGAGCGTAATCTCTACGTTGATTCTGACTGGAGTCGACCATATGGATAGTATGTCTCCAGAATATCTTTTCTTCTGTTCAGGCCTCTTATTCTTTGTGTGGTGTTCAGGTCTGTGGGACCCATTTTCAATGTTTACCAAAAGAAAAAATGATGTGATTTATTATTATTTCAACCCCAGATTCTTTGGCCTTTGCTCATTTTCTGTGAAGAACATATAAAATAACACATTTTCAGTGTCTTTACACTGTTCACCCCCCACAAGTTTACATTACACATGCGGTGTTGAGGTGAACCCGCGGGGAGTAAAAGTGTGGAGGTGCTGTGCCCCTTCACTCTGTTCACCTCCTACATGGCCTGCTGTTAGTGTCTGTGTCTATGTGTGTATGTGTTTGTATATGTGTGCGTGTGTGTGAGGGTGGACAACATGGACATGCTGCTGACTGGCTTCAGCTGCTAAAGGAGAACCCTACGCTGGCCACTTGTGATATTTTAAACATCTGGTATTTTTACATAAATTGTTTTGGCTGTACAGATTTAAAAACCATTATGTGGTGGGTCCACCAGAGCACTGAGTAACAAAAACATCAGCACCACACAAGAGCTAATGGCTTGTTCATGATTCCTCTGATTCTTCTGTCTCAATCAGGAGCATGACTGAAGTCTACCAACATCCATAGTGACCATGTGAATCCGCAAAAATCAAAGAGGTTAGCCTTCATGACGCCTGCCGCCACTAGTCTTCTCTTAATGTTAAGGCCCGTCTTCTTCAGCAGCACAGGAAAAATGCTCATAACGTTGGCTACCCGACTTTTTTCAGCTAAGGTTAGCACAAAATGCTGCCTTCAAAGCGCACAAAAGGTGAGGAGTCAAAAAAAGCAGGTCTTAAATATGTCTTGAAACAACTGTAAACTGTGCAGCCTCTAATGTGCAGCCAATAGCACTGATTCATACTATATTTCTGCTGGATAGATACCATTAGTGGCAACCCGTAGGCTTTTAGTGCAACAATGGCCAACCAGAACTAGGAGAATGCACCCGTCAGTGAGTTCACTGTTTATATGGAGGAACTTTGAACTTAGATTAATTTTATGGCTTCATAATATTTTTTTCTAAGAAGCTACCTGCTGTCAAAATGTCAGCTTTACATTCGTCTGTGTGGTAGATCTCGCCATTAGACACCATGACCAAAAACACGTTTACTACGGCCAGCAGTCTTGGCCTAGCCACGCCCCTGATCTCAAGACATCTTGTTGCTGGCCATCCTCTTCCTCCATTATCTTTATTCCAAGCACAAATGTTTTGTTTCAGTGAATTAGTTCTTCTGATAATATGTTCAAACGAGAGCTTCAGTTTGGCTTCTAGGCTTCAAGTGAGAGGCTTGATTTGGTCGAGTTTCTCTTAAACGTCTACGCTAATACCAGCATTAAAGGGCATTAATACTTTCCCTGTCCTGCTTTTTAATGCTGATCTCTGTTTGCAGAAACACAACACTACACTTAAAGATCCTTTCAAGCTCCTTCATCCTGGTTCCACTGACCGCTAATCTGTGTCAACCACTGGATTCTTTGTTTTTAATAATTCATCCAAGTAGACAAACACAGTCCACTCCTTCTACATCTCCACTTCACAAAGGTAAAGCTAGTGGTTTTCCTGTTGTCTGACTTTCCCGTTGACTTTTGTTTCTTCATGCTGAGCTAAAGTGGCATCTTTTCACTCTGTTCTTTAACTGTCTTGATAAAGGCCTTCAGGTCGTCCAGATTTGCCGCTATGACTGTTGTATCATCCACACATCAAAGGTTACTGATGTTTCTTTCACCACTCTTGAATCCTCAATCATCTTCATCCAGTTCTGCTTCTTTTATTATACGTTCAGGCTACGGGTTGAACAAGTATGGTGACAGTGGGCAGCCTTGCCTTACTTCTGGAACCAGTCTGTCCATTTTCTGTCATGACTGTGACTTGTTGATCAGTGTAGAGGTTCCTCATTAGAACAGTGAGACTTTCCACAATTGTAACTGGTCAACAAAGTCAAAGGCTGTTCTGTAGTTAACAAAACACATGTTGACTTTCATCTTGAATTCTTTGGCCTTTTCAGTCATCCAGTGTACATCAGTGAGGGTATTTCTTGCTCCTCTGTCTCTGTCCCTGAATCCCACTTACACATCTGTTAGTTCTTTTTCAGTGCAAGGCAATGCATTAAAATAAAAAGTATCTAAAATGTATTAACACAAAGTACATAGAGTATCAAATAGCACTGCAACTCAACTGAACTAATATGAACCCAGCAGCTAACGTGCTTTGCATCGATCAACACAGTGCAAATCCGCCCAGCTTCTATATTGCTATGAAAGGCTCAGTCGCAGCACATAGAGAAGACACAGAAGAGCGTTTACACGGACGTGAAGACAGGCTATCAGACGAAATTACAACAGTTGTGGCCAGACTAGCTTAGATATCAGACGCTCTATCTATATGTGGGAGGAGCAGGTGAGACTGCAGTTTCCTGGCACGTAGCATAAAAGCAGCAAGTTTCATTCTGAAAGCACCTCAAAGACACGTTTAGCGCGGAAATAATGCAGTGATTGGATGAAACTGCAAACTCTGGCAAATACTGTGAGAATTTACTGAGTTTGTGTGATTTCTCACGATCGCAATTTCCAGGAGGGTCTGGTACAGGGACATAAATTGACCTACTTGACGTTTCTATCTGTCAGCTACTGAGCTGTTTTCCAAAAAATTATATTTGCTTGACATAGTCTGGTCAGCACAAATCTTCCTCAGAATCTTGAAATATTTATGTTGCAATGTGATGAATTCCTGTGGCTTTCTTTTCTGGCAGTGATCTCAGGGCCTGCCTGACTCATTGCCTAGCATATTCTGAATTGCTTTAGCAAAATCAGAATAGCTGACTTAAATTTCGAAACACTTCCTGTGAGGTGTTTTCTATTGACGTGCCATTGTTCTGTGTCCAGATGAAGGCCTGAAAACATTTTTATACATATCGCTATGTTTCAATAAAGGCTTTTTATACTTTACTTAAGACAGTGTGCCCGGGAATTTCTTTGCTCTGGGATTTATTTTGCACATGCCCTGTGGAGGCAGATGGATTTTTTTGCTTTTTGCCTCTCCCAGCAGGGAACCGTTTTTTTGAGTTTGCTGCACCCATGCCCCAGAAGCACCTGTCTTTTTGCTTCATTTATGTGACCTCTGTAGCACTTCTTCATTTCTGTTGTTTCACACTTCCTGTGAGATTGTGCAATTTTTTCTCAATTGCATGGACAAGATTCCTCAATCAGAGTTCATACTTTTCGGAAATGCACACTCAGTCTTCCAAGTAACACATTTTGCCTTTGAAACGTCTTACAGCAACCCACCACGCTTAGCACAGGTTTCGAAAGCATACAATCGAATCCAATGGTACGATACTGCTGGCATGTACATAGTAAATAATACATGCAGTCCAGGTATATATCACTCTGACCATGAAGCAATATCAAGCTTATCAGTAGTACATGAGAAAAAACACAGGCTGTATCTTTAAATAAAGCTACAAGGTTTGCTTCAGTGCATTTAATAAACAAGGCCTAGACTTATTAGCATCATGTTTGATTGAAGGTTACTAACTATCTCCTGAAAATCAATCACAGTAGCAAATAATGCAACTACCTGGAAAAAGTACTAAAGTCTAAATCTAATATCTTACTCACTTAAAAATAGAAATAGGGAACCAAAAATATACTGAATCAAAATTCAAACATGCAAGTATATATAGTAACAATCTGAAGGGTCCCTCTCTTCTTTAGCCTGGAGAACAATATTAGGTCTATTATTTCCATAAACAATGTGAAAGGTTGACAGTAGTGTCCACTGTGCATTAGGTCAATTCCAGAAGAAGGGCTCGAGCTCAGAGAAGTCCGCACCATTTCTGGATGCTGTTGATATCTGGCTTAACTGTGCATAGTACAGTCTTAACCTGCATTTCTCTGCTGTTGGAAGAAAACCTCGTATCTCCATTTTTGTCGTTTTGCAGTTTTTGACATAATTTGAAAATACCTGTTGCTCTTTACATTGTCTGTAAATTGCATGATGAATGGACCAAAAGAAACGACCCAAAATGACTAGGATAGACGTCTGGTTCCATTGACTTACATTGAAAGTAGAGTATGTTTTTTCCTTCTCTTGTAAAGTCTTCATTTTGGAGATACGACTTTTTGTCCCGACAGCAGCGATTTGTGGATGTAGCGACAGTGTTAATGCTGTCTGAGGGATCAAAAGTCATTCAGTTGTGGTTTTTGGCCTTGCCTTTTACACACACAGATTTCTCCGGATTCACTGGAGGAACATTTGCTCGTAGAGGAACGTTGTTTCTGGATTATTTGCTGATGCATTTTTTGGCTAGGTGGCGAGCATCAACCAGTCCTTTCTCATAAAGCACTAGGCCCTTCCTGGACGCTCCTTTTACACCCAAGCATGATTGCATCATGTGTTTAAGATGTTTTTTGAACATTTCACAATGTTCTTTGTCTGTCCCAACTTTTTGGAATGTGCTGAAATTTCTGCAACAATTTCTGAATGAGCTGCTGCCCAGAGAAAACCATTCTGTATCTCCATTTTAGTCGATTTTAAGTTTTCTACATCCTTTCAACACACCAGCTGTCCTTTACGTTGTGTAAAAGTTTCCTGATGAATGGACCAATAGAAATGCTCTAAAATCACTTGGTCAAAGTGGACTTACAAATCACTGCTTTCTGTTTTTACTTGCATTTCACACTCTGTCTCAACTTTTTTTGGTGAGGTTTGCACAAACCTTCTAAAATAATACTCATGTGTACTAATGAAGTACAAATACTCAAGTATTTTCCACCCCTGACCTCAGACATACACATTATGAGAAAATGCACAACCATTATGTGCATTAAAAACAGAACAGGGTTGACTGGTTTGGTGTCTTTGGGTGGTGAGTATTAAGTGAATGGGTGCACATAAATGTGCCCTTGAACTTAAACACAGTGAACCCAGAGAGTTCATGGTTTAACGTCTGAGTGTGGATGGTAGTTAAGCTTGCAGTGGAAGGCTCCAAGTTCAAGTGCTTTCCTGTAACCACTCCCGTTTTAGTCCTGAGCAAAAACTCCCGGGATGGAACAACATCCTGTCTCCTGTTTCCCACACTTCCAGAAAGTGTTGGAAATCAGAATATCTTCCCCTCCTACAAACAACTGTGGCATAATAAGACTCAGACGATTAAAAGAAGAAGATTTAGAAAAACTTTCATCACTTGCGTTTGGAGAGTCTCAACAATACTTGCTTCCCTGCTGTAACATACCTGATAAAACTTAAGCTAAATCTTAACCAACCAAACCAGGTGTTTCAGAGCAGAGAAAGGAGTAAACTGTGCAGTGCAGTTTAGGGTGGGCAATATGAAAATATTTTATAGTTACTGTGATAGATTAAGTCACAATGCGCTTTTCTGAGCATATAATGGATCTCATTAGCACTACAGCACTACACTAACTACATGTTTCATTACAAAGGGAGTATAATAAGGCCTGTTTAGCTGGAATTATCATTGTATTTGAGGTTGTATTATTATTATTATTATCATGGTATGTTTTGTATGTGTCACCACAGGTTTGACTTTGCCTGTTCCAACGTATTAAATCTTAGAAAAACTAAATATCGTGATGCATATCATGAAATCATAAAATGTCTTAATAGTATCATAATAGTTTTGCTGTATTGCCCAGCCCTAGTGCTGTGGAACCTTTGGGACTTGGAGTGAAGGGCAGAGATTTCAAATGATGTTTTAGCCAAATATAGTTGATTAGCAAAGATCTGTTTGGTGTTTGTAATTTGCTTCTTTAATTTCGAACTGGTGCTACAAAACTAATGTAGATAACGAATAGATTTGCTTATATGGTTTGCTAAAATTGACAAACTGTTACCTACAGCCACATGCAAAAGTTTGAACACCCTTATTGATTTTCTACATGAAAATAAGTTAACAAACACATCTTCTACAGAGAACACAAACATATGGCATTTTCTGCACATTTTAGTACTGAGTTTTGTGGAATAAAAACATAAAATATAAAATATGTACCTTTTGCAAAAGCAACATTTCATGTTTTAGCTTTTTCCTTTTCTTAAATTCAGAAAATAAACAGCAGTTGTACATTAAAGTGTGCAGATCTTTGGCACCTGCAGAGAACCTGTACCTTAGTTTCACTTAGAAAATCAATAAAACATATAATTTAACCAATCTTTTGCATATGACTGTACAAAAACTGACAGAAGTAGAGCCAAAATTCGACTTGGAAGATAAATTCCACTATTATTTTTAATCTAAGCAACATACATTTGCCTGTTTTTGTCCAGTCTGTTGGAGAATACTTAACAACTGGACAATGCTAAACAGGATTCTAAGCTTCTATTACTTCTATAGATAGCCTCAAAGCTTCGAAACGAAAGAAGCAAACTTCCTGGAGATAAAAACAGGTCTTGACTGACTGACTAAATTTGGGGAATGGGGGAAAATTCTGTGAATCAGATTTAGTCCAAGCCATGGCTTTAAGTGCAGGGGTCTACTCTCACCCTTTGATGGTCTGAGGCTGGGAGAAGGTGATGAGGACATGATCTCCTTTCGTAGGAGTGAGACCCCAGAAGAAGTCTTGTCCCCGGTAAGCCTTCTCCAGGGAGTGACCCTGATAATCCTTCAGACTGGTGCTCAAAACAGCAGCAGGGTTGGTGTGGGCCTTGAACAGAATTTGCTTCCCAAAGTCTTTGTCCTACACAATGCACACAAAACACACCCGCAGAACCGGAATGACCAAAACATGATTCAAATTCTGAGTAATTTGCTAAGCTTTTTCGCAATATGTGATAATGAATCACTAGGAAATTACCACAAAATAGGTTTAAGAGAAGAAAAACTTTACTAACTTTGAGGTTCTGTATTTTTCCAGGCAGGGAGGAGTGCAGACCCACGTGCTGAAACTGAGAGGGTTTGAAGGTGCGCTTTAGTTTGGCCTTCTCGTTACTGCAGTGTTTCTGTGAACAGATCAAACTGATAAACCTACAGGCTCCAGCATGAAACAATACTTACCACTTCACCCTGACCATTTATTAAACTGCATTCAGTCATACCTATAAACAGTGTATTATATGATGACAGATATTATTATTTAAATTCTTTTATAGACCCTAGTGAAAAACAGCATACAGAGACCACTCTTTATTTGTTTAATTTCTAGTTGAAATAGCCATTAAGTACAAGTTATTCAGAATTATGAGGAGATTAAATTCAAGATAATCCACTTGCATAAAAAATAAGAAAGCGAGAGGAAAAGAGCCCAGATAGCGAGCATATATCGGCCCGTTGGCTTGACAAGGTCGGCATCCCACTGACTGTTTGCCACTGCTGGTCCACCCTCAGACCACCCAGATTACTGTCCTGCAAACAAGCTCGCACTAGTTTTAATCTCCTCAAACAGATTTTAAAAGCACAGAGACTTTTATTTTAGAAAATAAACTAAGACAAGTATTACAAACTACTAAAAAAAAAATAATGACTAGTATAATATAATATAAAATGATTTTATAGAAAATGCTGTTACTGACACTGTGCTAGATTAAAATTATTTACTAAACTTATTTACAAAGTATAACTGAAGAAAGGAAGAAAAGAAAAATAGGTAAATTGGACTGTGGTCAAACACGCTCTGTGCTGCATACCACGCTTTGATGATGTTCCATACATTTTAGGTCATTGTCACACCACAGCGTCGGGTTTCAGACTGAAAAACGATTTCAGCCTCAGGAAGAACACATGATAAAAACACGCTCAGCTCCAGTTCATCAGACGAAACAATCATGTGAAACATCCTCAGGTGAAATGGCTTCAAGAAAAGAAAGCAAAGGGCTCAGCTAAGTGGCCACAAACTCTCAGATGGTAAAGTTCGTGTGACGTTCACGATTCTGTTCTATCCTAAGTTAACGATGACGTGATTTATTATGTTCTTTCGCGGCCGTCTCTCTTTGAGGGAGAGGAGAAAATCAACCTGCTTCAGATCTGAAAAATTCCACCGTCCAGTTCTGTCCATCCTTCCACTGTGAGAAGACAACTTAGCGCTATGGGTCTGAAAGGATGTGTAGCTGACAAGAAGCCCTCACTGAGAAAAGGAGGCAGACAAAAATAAGAACATCTGCAAATCAATCAAAGAAGCTGCTGGTGCTGCAACAACAGACTGACCACCCCTGAGTCCAGACCTCAGCATCAACGAATGTGTTTGGGATTACTTGGATCGGGAGAAGCGGGAAATGAAACCAACTTCTAAGACTGAACTTTGGAGGTGTGGAAAAATATCTCTGTAGATTTTTTGGAAAAACTGAAAGCAAGTCTGCTGAAGAGAATGGCATAGAGTGGACATAGTGAATACTGAAACATTGTTGCTGAGGCTTCTGTTCATTTTCTGTTAACATTTGCTAAAAAGCAGTAAAATCTGCTTTTTTTCCCGATGTTGAAAAAGGAATAACTTGTACTTAATGATGGGAAAATGGGAAGATATTAAGTCATGAGCCATTAAAATAAAGATAATCGTGGGGGGTGTTTTAAATAGAATAGAATAGAATAGAACAGAACTTTACTGGTCATCAAACTGGAATTCATACACACGGTCATACGAAAAATCACACATTAAGATCGCACTAAAGTATGTAAAATTTAGAAGTTTAGAAGTAAACATAATCGATCAAGGAATCTGGTTTTGTTTAACTGACAAAATGCGGTTAAAACTATTAATCTCCCATTCATTCCTTTTAATATTAGAACTAGAAGTACAGCCTAGTAAGAATATCATCTTACAGCATCCTTCTCTGGGTTACACACTTTGACCCAGAGGATGTGATCCAGCAGCCAGTCAATGGGCTTGTCTTTGTGGAACATCAGAACAAACTCCACAATCCTGGGCAAATCCGAAGCTCGGAAAAGCTTACCTGAAAAAAAGGGAAAACAAAACAAAACATCAACAGATGATAATATGAGGGAAAAAGAACCATGAGGCAGTTACTGTTCTTTGCACAGCCTGGATCACACGTCTTAGCTGGGTGTGTCTATTTTCTATTCATTGCAGGAAGTCTGCTACTCTAATTTGAGTATCACTGAGCATAAGTGAGAGTGAATGCGTGGGTCGGTGAGTGATCTGTCCCTTTGCATAGGGTCTTCTTTGCGAGTAAATAACAGAAGATTTCATCTGAGGTGTCGGCTTGCTCTGGTTTGCCGCTTAACACCCCTGCTTTGTGAAAACTGGGCAGAATGGAACTGTGTGCTATTGTGACTGTTGACGCTACTTCGTCTATAATCTGAAAGTTACAGGACACCCGAGAACTACAGAGACAAAGACGTTCTGTTCCAGGTTTTACTCAGACCCAAACACACCTCTGACACCATAACGACAGACATATCAGTATGATCAGTAGCTAAAGAGAGACATGCTTTTATTTTTACTTTCATGACTATGTCTTGCTTGAAAAAAGCGTGGATAGTCGTGATCTGATGAGATTGATAAGACTATTTTCTGCACTTAGCTTTGTGGAGTTTTATCAGTGAAGTACCTGAAGTTGTGAAGACTGGGCGCAGTGAGGAGAAGAGAGGTGAGGAGAGGGCAGGAAGAGAAGAGAAGGGAAGAGAAGAGAAGAGAAGAGAACGAGAACGAGAACAAGAAAAAAGACAAGAGCAGAAAACAGCCGAGAAGTGGTGAGAGGAGATGAGAGAAAAAAAACAGACGTGAAGGAAAGAGAAGGATAGAAAAGAAGAGAGAAAAGGAAGGAAAAGAGGAGAGAAGATGAGAGAAAGAAGTGAGAAGAAAAGTGAAGAGAACAGAGGACAGAAGACAGAAGAGAGGAGAAAGGAAAGAGGAGAGAGGAGTAGAGAAATGGACCTACCAATAAATCCCAGTTGTGAAAACTCCAGGTAGAGCCACCGCTCTGTGATCACCTGTTGGACGTAGCCCTTTATAGTGTCAGAGTATCCTGACTTTGCCACAATATCGTCCTCCAGCTGAAACAAATACAAACACAAACACACTAAACGTGACTAATAAACTACCGAGCTGGTTAAAAACCAGAGCCTGTATGTGGATCTAAACTTCAAATTAACACATAAAACTATATAACCTGCACAATAAACTACATTGGAAGTGGATTAGTTTTACTTGTGGAGATTTTAATCCAGTAATTTTTACAGTGTGACAGTAATAATCGTTGCGGGAACAAGTAACAAAGAGTCTCCTGAAATTGGC
>JAILXH010271775.1:21618-33583 GCA_023558415.1 Piaractus mesopotamicus | reverse complement strand
ATAAAAAAAAAAAAAAAAAAAAAAAAAAAAAAAATTCATCATTCAGCAGCTGTTTAGACTGTGGCTTCACATGTTACGTTTACAGTGTGGTCCAAACGTCTGAGACTACATTGAAAAACTGTGATTGTTTTCATTTAAGCCTTAAAAACAACAGAAACTTTTAGAATTTATATGTTCTTAAAACAAAATGTTGTGACCGGTAAAATAAGGAAGAAATATTCTACACTATATCTTGACCACTATTCAAATTTAAGCAAATTTATGACAATTGGCCATGTTAAGGCCTTTGTACAAAAAAGGTCAGATTGTGTTTTAGTCTTGTCACTTTCACTGAAGTAAGGCTCAAACAATTATTTAACATTATCGATAATGTCAACAATAAAAACGTCAACAAATATTTCCGTTGCCAATTTTTCATTAACATTTTCAAAGTCACGCCCAACCACCAGTAAGTTAACAACTTAACCTGAAGAGGGTAGCAGTTCACTTACAGTATTGTATCTATGTAAACAATTATGGCTGAAATTTAAAAAAAAGAGGTCTGGGAGCATTTAAATTAAGGACAGTCACATACACATTATGCAAGTCTGACTTATAAATACAAATGTTACGTCTACCAACGGAAGAGAAAACACGCTAATGCAGCAGAACAAAGAGTAAACGGTAGCTTTCCCTCCAGACAAGTGTTCTGACAAACTGAACTATCCCGCTCTTTCTGAAAACCTGTTCACACTGGTTAAACGACGCTGCAGCCTGAAGAGCTATAATGTTCACCCTACTGTTATCCTCAAATTTGATAACACATTTTATCCTTGGGGTCAATTTGACTTCTGCCATTTAAACCTCTAGGAAACAGTTCTAGTGGGAATTATGTTTTCTCCTCCCCCCTTGTTGTGTGAACTATCAGTAGTTCTTGCACTACTAGAGGTATGTTTATGTCAGATTAGGGCCCTAAAGCAGAGGGAAGTTTTTTGAAGACTATAAAACTGCATGTTATAGTGACCTCAATATCAACCAAATCAACAAAAACAAGTCTGTGTAAATGTTATGTCTTATGCTTTATACAGCTACAATAGCCTGAGGTCAAAATGACCATCAAGGAACACTGACACATACAAAATGTGTACAGGACACTGAAAATATACCTTCATGTTAATTTTTTGTTCACCCAGTTGTCCCCATTAAATTAGGAAAAGGCATTAAATATGAGGCGAGAAAAATGACAATCATTCATTATT
The DNA here is from genome assembly GCA_023558415.1 of Piaractus mesopotamicus. Lineage (NCBI taxonomy): Eukaryota > Metazoa > Chordata > Actinopteri > Characiformes > Serrasalmidae > Piaractus > Piaractus mesopotamicus. The sequence continues at coordinate 32,345 of JAILXH010271775.1, read as the reverse complement.
TAGAGATGTTAAACACTGAATGGGTGCAAACTGAACCCATAGATAATCGGAGGTTTAATTAACATATTTACTATTATATGCTTTATCATTAGCTATGACTTATTGCTTATTATAGCTCAAATGGCTTAAACCCCCCCCAATAGTGGTCATTTAGCTCTCGGTGAATAGTACCTCACATTTGTCAGAACATTGATAAATATTTCATTGTAAAGTTTACAGCAGATTATTTGATTATTAGTCAATTAATTCACATTAATGAGCAACTATCTAAACATTCATTTTCTGCAGGCCTACACTGAAGCATGTGTTCAAATGACTCTCAGACGGATCTGATCTACTCATCAGAGATTCTGCACAAACTTGTGGAGCCTGTCAGCTCGAGTACACACAGTCATTAAAGCAAAGAGGTGGCAAGAATTTCTAAAACAAGTATATATTTCAAAAGATTCTACTTTTCATTCAAGCTGTTATGCTGATAACAGAATTTGTAGCAAAAAACTAAAAATACGCAAAACAGAAGAATTTTCACTCTTGACTATGAGAAGTCTAGCCTTGCTGTGTAGGCACAGGGAACACGCTGCAGTACAGATCAGTGTTGCAGAGGTTAGGGTGTTGAACTCATCGTGTCCAAGAAAAGAAATGAGAACTTACAGATTCTCTTGTCTTCTTTTTGCCTTGTTTCTTCTCTGGGGAGGACTTTTTCTTTTGGCTCAAATCTTCATTGCTGATAGGTTTTGTGTTATCACTGCAAAACAGGACAAAAGAAAACACTCTCTTTCAGCCTGACGATGTATAAATCAATGAATCTTATCTCCAAAAAGGAAAGTATTGATTAATTCATCAGTAAATGTAGTTGTGTTAAGATTTGGAGACCGTAAACACCTCCATACATATACTCAGTAACAAGCAAAGCACAGGCACATTAAAGCAGAGCTGCTGACCTATAAAATGAGCTTCATTATCAAATTGACCTCAACAAACTCAAATCCTGCCTGATGTGTCAAATATAGACAGTGTGGTCTTGGCCCACTAACAGGAAACGGAGGGCAGGTAGTCTTTGTGACCTCCCACGCTCTCGCTGAGAGTTATGTGTCTATTTTCCATTTCCCAACAATCACTGCGGTCAATTACCATTTCAGGGACGCCACATGCAGCTTGAACAGTTGAGCAAGACAACAGGGGAAAGAAAAGAAAAAAAAAAAAAGCACTAGTGGCTTCCTGTGGACCCTTTTTCAAACAGTGAGCAACACAGAAATACTTATTGAAATCTTTGTTGAAATGTTGCATATTTTCTTTAATTTGACCACAAAACTGCAATGAAGTAAGACAGAATGCAATTGTGAATGTCAGACGTCCTTTACAGACCGGTTTGTGGCCACTTACAAGGCTGCAACTAGCTTTGAGGACACAGAGGTCTGAACCTCGGTAGTTTCAGAAGTTTCGTTTTTTAAATGTATCTCCAGTTATGAATTTCAATGTGGAATCAGTGTCATCCTAGTAATGTGTTAGGAGAGTGTAGCCTATGTGGAAGAGCATGCATTCCAAGACTATCTATCCAGTCAGCAGTGACATGACTGATATTCCTCATAGCAGCTGTGGTTTGACCATAGACTTATTGCCCACTACTTTTAGCTCCACACGAACCTCTACTACTTTGACGTCTTGTAAAGATGTGCAGGTATGCAACACTGCAGGCTAGAGCTCTGAAATAAATGTGACAGTTTACATGAGAATATAACATATAAAAGGCTAAAAAAAAATACATGCTTGCAAAGTACAACCCCCAAAACTTGTACTCTTAACACTGCTAGCTAAATCAGCAAGTAAATTTTTATTAAAAATAATATAAAACTTTTAAGTATAAGTGCCTTTCATGATACTCAAGGACCCTGCAAAAATAAAGATTAAGACAAAGAGAAAGAATAAGATAAATCTATATAGTTGGCAAGGCGTGAACACCACTGCTATCACAATATGACTCCTGCATAGTTTTACTGTTTAAATAAGGTAACCTGACTTAGTTTAATAATACAAAATGTTTACTAAACATTTTATTAATTATTAATTAATTAATTAAAACAGGCTTCAACAACTAAACTTTTCAGCTTAAACTGGAAAATAAACTGTTAATTAATTAACTAAATAAATGAAACTCAGTAAATAAACTATTCAATAGTGGTCCTGGAGATCTACCACCCTGGACAGCTCAGATCCAACACACATGGCTAAAATATTCAGATGTCCATGAAAGCCTTGATTACCTGGATCAGGTGTTAGATTTGAGTTGGAGCTAAATTATGCAGGGTGGTAGATCTCCAGGACTAAGACTGGGCAGCCCTGAACTAAACAGTCTAACTGGATTCAAAGCAGTTTAAGAATGGGGGGAAATAAAAAAAAATGCCAAACGTACAGGGTAAAAAAAAGGGTAGTAATGTGGTGAAAAAAGACCAGAAATTTAAAAAAAAAAAAAAGAAATTAGGAAAATTTATTTACCAGTGCGGCAAATGAAATTTTGAACCTGGTTACGGCCCTGGCTGCTTAGCCATTTTGCCTGGGGCCATTTGAAACGTCCTGTTCTGCCTGATGTACGAGAGCTGAGACATGATTTTACTCATGTAATTCCTGAAGTTTTTTTTTGTTTTTTTTTGTTTTTTAGCAGTGACATCTACCTGCAGCACTTCAACACTCTCATCCATCTCTCACCCCAAAGTTCAGTTATTTTTACATGCAGCAATATAAGTACTGTTTGCACGAAATAAATCAATAAAAGACTTTTTTTAAAACCAGTAGTAAAGACAGACAGACAGACAGACAGACAGACAGACCGACAGATAGATAGATAGATAGATAGATAGAAAAATCTATTACTAATATTGTAGCCAGTGAAATACATTCTTTGGACAAAGGCCTGTATTTCACAGGCTACAATATTAGTAATAGATTTTTAAGACTGACCGACCATCCGACCATCCATCCATCCAAGACATGGCATGATGCTACTTTTCTTTTTGTGATACTGAAACTTTCCATGCTAATCGGATATTCATTCTTTGAACAACTAAGCTTTAAAATGAGCCATTTTAAAGTAAAGCACTTGACTCAAGACGGCCATCTAAAAGTACAATGCTCAGACTGCTCAAACAAACACTACTACACCACAGGAAATACAGAGCCAACATCATTACATCACTACAACAAACATGAACATACCATTTAAAATAAAGGAACTGTAATTCTACCATGGTACCTAGCTATGTACTTGTTGTTCTTACTTTACATCAACTAATGCTACAAGCAATTCTGTGACGTTTTCAGTTAGATTTGTGACAGAATTAAAGGATTTGTTGTTTTGTTTTCCTCCGATACTTATTCAAGCACTTTCTGCAGGAATTACCACAACACTTTTACTGAGTATCAGACTGGTGCCACCTCTGACTTACAGCAGAACATCTAGTATGTCAAAATCACTGGCTCTCTGAATTTTTGTCACTTTGTTAAAGTGAGGTTTTCCCCGAGGCTGTGGCCTCCTCAGTGACCTGTGATCTGAGGGTGTGCAGAGGATGAGTGGCCTGTCAGGCCAAAGCCAGATAAGTGCTTAATTGACGGCTCTATCACTCTATCAGATATCACTACTGGGGCTCGAAAAGGCCCTGTAAGTCCAGTCTGCTCAGATAAAATGACGCCTAATGACGCTGATAAAATCTTCCTAATGACACACCTTCTCCTCTGATTAAACAGGGGCTTTAGGGCCATCTCCATCGTCCAGCAGTAAGAGAAGTGGCATGGTTACGAATTTCAAGCAGATCTAGAGTGAGCTCTGATCTTACAGAAAGTGTTATGAATACAGGATGTGGTGGACAAAAACACTTGCAATACCTATCAGCTTTTTTTTGTGGTTCCTGGGAACATTCAGCCAACATACTGATAAAAAGAGAATGACGCCAGAACAATACGATGAGTTCTTCGGAACCGGATGCACAATGTGATTTTAAAATAAGTAGCATTTGAGGTTGCCGATATGGCAAAACATACTGTGATACTTGAATACATCAGATGACATTTTGTTTTTTCTGAGGTTTGTTACCAAACAGCGCACCAGCAAAAGAGCAGTGACAAAAAGAAAAGAAATACTTGTTAAGGGATGTAAAAAGGAATCGAATGAAAGCTTTGGGGAACGACTGGTAAAAAAAAGAAAGATTAGATAGTGTCATAATGGGCTAACATCCAATCACTCAGGACATGGTTGCTTGCAATGTGCTCAGGAAAGTGTATTGTGATCATGATATCAATAACAAATTGTCATATCATCCACCCTTGTGTGTAGCACATAAGAAGCCTAAAAATTGTACCTGGGCATGTAGTGTGGAAGGAAAGGGTTGGTGTCGCTGGCCTGCTCAGAGGTGAACGGGTTCGGAGATCGGAGGTCCCCTGAACTGCCCGAGCGTCCTCCGTTGCTCGTCTTCCGTCCTTCTTTCTTTCCCGTCACTCGCTCAAGCAGGCTGACCTTCTCCTTCTTCTCCTTCCGATCCGCCCGGTCCCAGAACACCGCCTGATCTCCTTCGAAGGGGTTGCGGTTGCGGGGGAGCGTGGCAAATTTCTGCGGCATGTTGTCGCCAATGTCTGTGAAGGGGTCGCCCGCCGCCTCACCGTCCTGGTAACCGGGCACCTCGCTCTGAGAGCGCCTGTGAGGGGCAACTCCACCTGAGCAAAGAGAGAGAAAGTCAGCAACATACAAAAAAAATTTAGAAGTTTTCACCTTACCAAAAAATGTTGTTTGGTGTCCAAAATTTACTTCTTTATTTTCGTAGTGGAGCTACAGTGCTAATGGAAGCTGATACCCTACCGATAAGAATTAAGCAAACTGTATGCTTAAATCAGTGCACACCTGCCTCAAATAGTATTAAGTAATCTCAAAGGTTAAATGACATACTTCACGCTGAGCTGTTAAGTAATTTCAACAAAAAAAGTAACCTCAACTGTATTTGCATGATGTTAATTGACATTGCCAATACAACCTTCGCCTACTTTTTGGCTAAATTAACCTCATAGTTCAAGCTGACTGAATTCGTTTGGGAAAAACTGTAAATATATGTAAATTTAAACTATTCCTAAATGTCAATTCAAAATTTGAAAATTCCTAAATAAACTTTAGCCAGTAGCTAAGCAATAGCTGACAGGAGTTCTTCGTAAGATCCTGCCATACTGAATTCAAAACAGAAATGCAAAAAAAAGGCTGTGCACTACCCTCACCACTCTCCTCTATGGAGTTCATGGAGTCCAGTTTGGGCCTGAAGTGGGTTCCTATCAGGTCAGACATGGAGTGTGCTGCAGAGAGTTTCTGAGTTCCTGCTAGGAGAGAGCGTTTGGGTTTGGGCTCCACCCAGCCGGCTGGCGGCTGGAGATGCTGGTTCGGCAGGCCCTGGGGATGCTGAGAGTCAGTCTCGCACTGTGCCGAACGGGGCAGGATGGCAGAGGAGGTGTCGGAGAAGGCACTGTCATGTTTGCGGCCCTTCATCTTGTCTTTGAGCTTGGAGAAAGGCGAGCGCGGCTTGTCCCGCATGGAGAGGTCGAACATGCTGGCAGTCATGTTGTTCCTCATGAACTGGATGCTCACCTGGATCTTCCCTCTCTCCTTCCTCTTCTTGCCAGGACGAGAATCCAGGGTGTACCAGCTAACAGGGAACAGGGACAAAAAGAAAGATAATTATGTGTACATTAGAAACAACAGGGCTACTTGTACTTTAAAACACTGTATTTCAAAATACAATGCAAAGTTCAAATTTATCCCTAACTGAAGCTGACATATATAATATAAGGCAAGGCAAGTTTATTTATAGAGCACATTTCATACACAAAAGCAAAGGGTGTTACATAAATGAAAGCAAACAGAACATCAAAAGGAAAAACGAAGACAAGTGCTCAGTGCTTAAGAGTGAAAACAATAAAAATAAAACAAGTAGATTAAGGAAATAAATAAATAAATAAAAGGACGTTCAAAGTACATAAAAGCAAAAAAAAAAAAAAAAAAAAAATAGAAATTGAAATTGAATTAAAAAAAGTGGACATTTGTCGTAATCTTTATTATATTACTGTTAAGCTTCTTATACTAATATAATAATGTAATATATATTTGTTTGAAAATAACTATTATTTTATTTAATTGTTGGTGGCTTATAAAATCAGGCCCCACTACAGGCAAAAATTAGGCACATTTACCTTTACACTAAGGAGTTCACACTGTTTCTGATAGAATGAACTGGCCAAATGAATTAATAAATACTGAAATGAATGAATAAATAAAAGGAATAAACTGACACGCACCATTTTATTAATTATTTCCTGTATATTTGTTGAATATAGCATGATGATTGCACACAGTTAGAAATCAAATGAAGGCTGTTAACAGAATAACTTCCTAAATGGTGCGCTGGTGGAGACAGAAGAGTGATTTAGTGACCTTAAGTGAGGAAATCGACAGCTTGATAAAGACAAAATGGAAACCGTCTATCGCACTTTCGCTTTCCCTGTTCTACGAGGCAAGTGGAAAGTGTCTCTTTCAAGGCTGCTCCGTATGTATAATTCATTTAAAAAAAAAAAAAAAAAACACACACACACACAGACGACAAGGGGGCAATGTGTTTGTCTGCCGAGAAACTCAATTTCACTTCACACAAATCCACAAGCTAGTCCATTTGAAAGCCTTTCCCCTGCCTGAGAACGCATATTATAGCAGGGATAAACATAATTCCCTGGTAACTGCGTTGGTTCGGGACACATAAAGAATGTGAAGTAATACACCCCTGTCTAGGCCATTCCCCAGCTTCTGTTTGCTTAACCTCTACTGCTTTCTCCTCTGGAAGTAATGTGATTGATGCCATAACTCTGTGAAAAGGAGGTGACATTTGCACAAATCTGGCCTTTGTTCGTTCGCGGCTTACACCAAGATTTGGAGATTATAAAAGGAAGAATATTTCTGGGTAGCAACATAAATTACGAGAAGGTATATTGCCGTAAAAGCTTTTTTTAAGGAGCTTGGACGGATTTTTTCTAATTCAGACTCTCAGTGAATCACATAAAACACAGTGATGGTGAGAAACAAGTCAGTTCCAAACCAAAGCTCTGTCAAACAGACATGTTAAGTGGAGAAAAAAGACATAGTTAAGATTGCTTTTCAGACACAATGACTTTACCAAACGTGTAAAAGGCACATACAGAGGTTGACATTTTTTAGGTTGGTAAACTATCTGTCCTTCACTTAAATCAAACGTGTACATTTTTAATACGTTAACTGCAGAGCTATTTTCATTTGCTTGTAATCTATACATTTCGTCAGCTGACGGATGCTAGGGAAGCAAGTTAACTCTGAAAATTAAAATGGCTGAATTTTTGCAGAAGCATGCAGTAGAGCTCAAACACAGTAAATATAATAGTAGTCTGTGGGACAGACAACCATAGTAATGATTTTCAGAAGGATGCACCATCTGAGGTCTTTTAAGACACCAGCATTACAGCTGTTTTCAGAAACAGAATTAGAATCACTTTGAGGCAGAGGTGGTTAGTATAGCCTAAACCCATATAAGCAAAAAGAATGGCTACTTTGGTAAAATAATGAGATAAAAGTAAAAGAACTACAAAAGCAGCGTGTCAAAAAACTACTGAAGTATTAGCACGTCTATCAGCATAGGACCTGAAGTTTGTTAAACTCTATTCTTCTGTTTTCCTAAAGTCTAAAACATGATGATATGCCTCAGAATTCAGAGGTGTGACTGCTCAGAAAGCAGTCCAGCTGCTGTCAATAACATAATAAAAGTCATTAGTAATTAAAATGTTAATTATTACAATATAACAGTAAAAAGCATTTGTTTACTAATATAAATGAACAGAAATAAAATCATCATTTTAAAATACCCAAGAAATTACAATTCCATCAAAACTGTACATGCAACTGAGAAAATGGAACTAGATACTACTAGGTCTGAAAGATTCATTGTATTTTATGTCAAAACTGATGTGTAAGTACTTCAAGACCTGCAAGTTTTAGTGTACATGATCAACAATTTGTCTTAACAACTTTAAAGAGGGAAATTAAGCCTAATACCACAGAGCTTCTAAAGCACCCGTAGTTGAGTTAGAACAAACAGAACCAACCAAACACCCATGTGCTGTCTATATGACAACACAGCCACAACTACCTTGCAGTCTAGCACACTACGTTCAGCTTTCATGTCTCAAGTCAGAAAACATGGATATGCCAGTCTTCTTGGCACAAAAACAAAACAAAACAAAATAGGCCTGGAACTAAACTTATGGGGAAATAATCATTTTAATTACTATTTAAAAAAAAAAAAAAACTGTTCAGTCTTAGTTACCATCCATCTCTGATTTTAGGTGAAAACACAGTACAGTTTCAACTACTTAAATCAACCTTAATAGTATTGGGAGCCCACTGCTTGATTTAAGGGGTCACACACACCACATTTTTGCTGGACCAGCCATGAATAGTTGACATTAGTCCCCATTCTGAGGATTGATAGTATCAGTAATACTTGTTTGTTTACTGCAGCTGCAACAAATTGGACTAATATTCCAAAACAATGCAGCAATAAATGGCTTGCTAACATAATGAGGCACCACTTTCCTCCCATTAATCACTTAATTAGAGACCGATAGTTATATCTGCCTGCTTATACCACAGCATTTACATAAGCCACACAGCATTGCCCAATAGGGAGACAGTATCTACTGGAACACACCACTTGCGGACAGAAAGTTGTTTAAGGTTGTGGTTTCCTCACAGGCTACATTCACTGCCTGGCTAACAGCATTAAATTTTAAGACTTTTTTTTTGGTCTTCGGCAGGATCAGTGCAGATTGCAAGCACACCCTCAGTGTACACCCTCAGTATACACACTAAAATGGGCAACATGGCAAAAATCTTAGGGATGCACAATGATATCAGAATCATATCAGTATGGGCAGATAATTGCTTAAAATAATACTGGTGAAGGAGAGATGTTCAGATTTGACCATCATGGTATTTGACAGTATATTCATTGCGCTCTAGAAGAGCAGAATGTTTAGGTGATGCTGGGTTACTGTGCTAAAATGTCTGAATTTTGTTCATTTTACTGCATTTATAACCCTACTGAAATAAATCTTACGTTTTGCTGACATGCTAATGTAGGTAGATATAGTCCTACATTTTATAAATGTTAGCCAACTATTCCCTCATAACTGCACCCCTAAAAAATATATTACATATACAATACACATTACAATATTTTGTTTCATTCATGAGGTTGTGAACAGACACAATACACCAACAGTGCCACATTAAAAACGACATCTTTTTAATGCAATGTTTTCCATAACGTGCTACACTATATCCAATTAAGCAAGGCTGTCTTGAACTTGAAATTACGCTCAGAAAAGCTGTTTGTGGCATAATTTTTCACAATAATGATTACATACCGTCATTTTACCCACCCCTAATATATGCACACACCAGTTCTCCAGCAATGGAGTTTGACATCCCGCTTTATATTCATGCCAGCACGATTGTAAACATTCATTCACTCTCCGCCAGGGCCACCCCAGCCTGCCACTGTGTGAAGTGCTCCATTCCCATCATGCCACAGTCGGTGGACAGTTCAAGTCCATTCGCACACAGTGCTGCCATGTGTAGCCGGGAGCACAAGGGGTTTACCTGGTTTCAGGCCCAGAAGGGCAGCTCTGAAGTAAGCAGGACGAGAAGAGGCCCGACCCCCTGCTCTTACCGTGGGCGTCAAGGCCAAGATAAACCTCCCTGGGCCCGGATTCACAACACGCTCCCACTCAGCGCGGACCGCTGGGAACCTCAGCACAATCAACAAACACAGGTGTGCGATAATTAGGGCCTGTCGAGCTTGATGTCAAAACGGACTCGTACTATGTGTCAGAGAGAACAGGGCCAGCGTGGGACTCTAAGTCTCAAAGGCCAAGGAGGGGCTACAAGGAGATTTGTGCTCACATCAAGCCCGTATTCGCTTGACTTACGGTACGACAAAAGCCCCCCTAGGTGTGCTTTCCACGGACTGCTTGAGTAAATAAAATAAACGCCTGGCAGTGATTATGACATATCGTGCCACTGTCTCTCCGGCTAAGGGGAAAGGCTCTAATGTGCTGGAGAGGTGATGATGTAGCCTATATGATAATTACCAGCAGATGGGACTCTAAGCTCCACTCTGCAATGGCTTGGAGGTAATTCAATTGCAAACTTCTGCATGACTGACAAACGGCCAGATTATGCCACACGGGAGATTACAGTATTCCATCAGCCAAGGCTTTCCTTCTCTAATGCACTATAATACACTGTATCGAATTCAGATTGTACAGAATAAAGGGTGTTAAAAGACTCTCCGGATGATAGAGCCTATCTGCTTGAATCTGCTCCCTTTTTGAACAATTAGTTTCATGACCAAACTTTACAGTGTCTTTCGGAAAAACTGCAGATACCCATAACCCAGAAAACATTTTTTTAAATATTTTTAAATAAGATTAATGCAGTATGTAAACATTATTAAAGTCAAAACGCAATGTTCACTCTTAAACTAAACTGCAAAAACAGCCTGTTTTGTATTTATTGTTTTGTCATATTATGAAAACCATCACATTTATGTACATCCACCCATTCAGTCTACAGCAGTTTAGTCCCACCTATTCATGACGTCAGGGGTATAAGTCAGAGG
>JAILXH010271775.1:0-10087 GCA_023558415.1 Piaractus mesopotamicus | reverse complement strand
GGACTACAGTCTGTAATTGTAGAACTACAAAGTGCACCTATATAGTAAGTAGAGCTGATAAAATGGACAATGAGTGCAGAAACAAGGAGGTGGTCATAATGTTATGCTTGATCTGTGTATTTTCTTATTGATGCATTTTACCTTTGAATGTCAAGTCAGCCGTGATTTTCAAAAACATAATTCATTGTACTCATAGAGAAAAACTGGCTCAGAGGTCTATTAAATTCTAGTTTTTGGCTGAAATGGCCCTGATCTCATTATTCTCTAAGTAGGTCTACCCTGTGCAAACCTTCTATTGCTGCAGAGGCAGGTCAGTGGCTGCTTTTGACAGTGGTAGGTAAATCAGACAGTCATGCTGAGTGATATGTTTCTTTAGCGAGACCACTGAAATGTAGATAAGTGCTTCATTTGAATAACACACCACCTACTTGACAAGTACATGCTAAAGCAAACACACGCTATCCTTTCTTTCATTGTGTTTTTTTTTTTTTCTTTTTTTTTTCCTATCAAACCTGCCATGAGTGCAGATTGTGTGTACATACCGGAGTCAGAGGCCTGAGCTTGGCCCATCCGTCACACATAGATTATAACTCTTATCTGGAGTGTATCTCCAAAAGAAAATGGGTTCGGCTTAGTGAAATATTAGGTCATATAAAATGTGTTTCAGACAGTTTAAAATGAGGAGGAGCCTTTCTCTGCGCCATTTTGAGTCAAGCCCCATCTCAAACGCCAGAACACAGCTGGGGAACCTCTCTGGGAAAACAAAAAAAAAAAAACACTAAAGATGGTGCTCTTATGAGATCATGTGGATGAGGATAATGTACTAAACTGAAAAAAGCAGGAGTTGCATATCTTACTGTAGCACGGGGCTGTTATATAGACAATAATTCTCTCTCTCTCTTTAGTCCACAATTTATTTCTCAATTTAGTGCAGTCTCGTTTTGAGGAATCTCGCCGAGTGAAATAGTGTCATTGCTCCAAGAGGACAGCGCCAGGGGTCATGGCCCCCATCCTTAATTTGACAATTTGTCAAACACTTTCATGTATTACCTTCTAAGACCATAATATGCCTCTTTGCCTCTGGAGTGGGATAAAAAAACATAAAAGGCTCTACATTCCAACCTCACCTGCTTCCTTTTATTGTTCCCTTCTGATAGAGTATATAAAGGGGGAGAAAAAAAAATCAAGTCATAAATTAGCCCCCGAGTAACGTATGGCCTCGGTCCACTTTCCAGAGGAATGATGTTTGAGCCCATAAACTGTCCAATATACAACAGGAACCTGTACTGCATAGCAGCGGGGTCCACATGTTGGACCGCGTTAAGCTACATCCTTATGGGCCGCCGTCGTCCGCGAGACCACGGTCAGCCAGCTGGTTCTGCTTTGGGCCTCTTTCTTCAACACTATATAGGTTGTATTACATTTATTAAACACTTTTACGCATCTCTGGCCGCAAGATTGCCCATCTGTTAGCGCAGGTCGGCATACGTGATCTGCGAGTGAAAGAGAGAGAGAGGGGGACATGCAGGCCCCTCGTAACGCGGCCACAGGACCACGAGATTGATTTAAGAGGCGGCACTTTTAGCCGAGAGGACGTTTAGATCACAGTTGAAAATGTAATATGAAAAAGGAAGGAGAGAGGCACACAAATCAGGCAGCGGCGAGGCTCTAAGGAATGCTAGCCTGTGCAAGCCTTGCTGATATATTGCTGGCTGCAGATGTGCGAGTGGCCATTACTAGCAGAAGTGGTGCTAAGCCGCAGGGGGCTGCTGGAAGGGCTATTGTTTGGGACCCAAATTTGCCAATTTGAATATCATACCAAAAGATGGCACCTTTAGCCCCGTGAGGGGGGCTAATGTGCAGCCTGGAAGCCAGAAGAGGCCTCGGACAGAGAGTTCTGAGGCCTATATGAAGCAGTGGACTAGCAAAATTGAAGTGTTTGTAACTGTAAGTGAACAGTTTGGCAAAAAAAAAAAAAATAATAACACTTATGCTACACTTTAAAACTTTCTTCTTGTCTTCTGTTTGCTTCTTTAGCTCCACACTAGAGCTATGTGGCTAATGTAGCCTACCTAGCAATGAATTGAAGCTTATGACCAACATTTAGCATCATAAAAAACATAAAACCTAACACGACTTGATTTTGTGGTTTCTGATGTTGGAACATGGGACATACTGTTTACTATAAAAATAATATAAATAAAAATATAGATATATTGCATAGTTAAAAACAGTAGTAGCAGTGAACTCATAGCCTTAATTTTGCCTGTACATTGTCAGGAACCACATAAGCAAGTCTATTTTAGATTACCTAACAGCTTGGCACGATTTGTAGCAAGTGTGATGAGCAGTTAGCAGTAGAGCTAAGTGGCTAATGTAACTAGCAATTACTTGAAGCTTGTGACCAACATTTAGCATCATAAAAACTGCGTACAGACCTGATTTTGGGGTTTCTGATGTTGTATGCTATACTGTTATATATAAAAATCTATACAAATAGAAATATATTGCATATATTGTTAAAAAACAGTAGTGGCAGTGATCTCAAAGCCTAATTCTGTCTGTACTTTGTCAGAAACCACATAAGCAAGTTTTAGATTTCTTAACAGCTGGACACGATTTGAAGCAAGTGTGATTAGCAGTTACCTCCAGCAGTGAGCACAATGCTAAAGCTTTCATTACTTGTTAGCTACCCTTGTAGTTCCAGTGCAGTAAAGAAGCTTCAGCTTCAGAACTTCAGACACCAAACCATGGCTGATATATAGGATTACAAACTGTGTATTTAAAGTGCTTCATGAAGGCTGTGCTCTTCCTTTATCTTATGTCAGTGGAAATCTACTTGGATGACACAAAATCAATGGGGGACCCTCAGGGTCTTGTTTGCCTTCATTGTAGGCCTAATGATTTATGTGAAAAAAAAAAAAAAACATAATTATACATTTATATAAAAATGATGTAATTTTAGGTTAATTTAATGTAGTATAATTATTTTTGTTGCACTTAAACTCTGCAAGTATTGTTATAATACTCTTATTTCATTTCGAGTTTTAGATGAAAGCAAAGGGTTAAATTCTTTAAATGCCCAATGGAAAATTATACAGTCAGAATTTTTTCTTTCTTTGTAATATCTACGTAGACTTGGTAGGAGCCAAGTGAGTTCTCCTATTGGTTAGAACTTCAGGAACTGAGCTAAGGGCATAACAGATTTAACTTAATTAGGAACTAACGGAGGAATCAACCAATCACATTTTAGTTTACAGCAGAAAAATCTTCACTGTATGCCTTCTGGAAGTCACTGACCGCAAATATGAGCCGTAGTCTAACCGTATTCCAGTCAGTTGTTAGTAATGGAAACAGCAGCAGCTTCATGCCAGGACTCTTTACTGAAAGAATTACTGTAAAACTGATACATACAATATAAATTATCAGTCCCACTTTATATTAAGTGTCTCTAGTAACTGTGTAGTTACACATGAATAACATATGCAACAACACTGTAACTAATGATGATTGTCAGTGTTATAGATGGATTACAGAGGTACAGCCTATGTAATTACACATGTGTATCAACTTCAGTTTTGCCTTATTTAATTACACTAGTGTATCTTCTACATAGGAACTTTCCTGTAGTGTAGTGTTAAAGATACACTTTAAAGCAAGTGGACAGTTCCTGTGTAGTTATTATGTAGGTACTGTGTGATAATGGAGGGGTAATATAGACATTGCTTTGGAGGAAAGGCAACTCATTTAATTAATGTCATTAAAGTTACGTTATAAGATAAGGGGACGTCTGCTGGACTGTCACATTACAGAATGGTTTAAAGCTGAAACTGGTCACAATGTCACAGCACTAGCAACATAAAAGCTAACTAAATGTTTGGAAAGCTGGCAGATACAATGTAAGTAATGTCTTAATGTAAGTTATTACACACTTCCTTTTACTGCTGAATTATTTATGTTATTACCCTTGTGTAATTACATGAGAGAGAATAGGCTGATCGCTATTAAGACCTAACTACATGAGGCAAAACTGAAGTTGATACATGTGTAATTACATAGACTGTACTCCTGTAATCCTTGCTGTTAGCTTTGCACTAACATACTACTAGAGTCACATAGGGGTGCTAGCAGAAGTTGACATTATCATAGATGGGGTTTGTATTGTTTTTTTGACTTTTTTTATTATTATTATTGCTGAAACTGAAGTTCTAACTCTAATAGTCACAATTCAGTTGCAAAATGTGTGTGGTCTATTGGTTTCACTCACACAGGGGTTAGTGTGCACAATAACCTTACATTTGTGATAATACTATTGACGAATATGAAATATGGAATATAAAAAATAAGCAGTTATAAAGATTTAAAACATTTTGTGTTGAGACTATGCGTATTATTATTATTAAGAAACTACGTTGAAAATATAAACGTAGATGTGATAAATGAAAAAAAAAAAGCACATCTCTCGATTAAAATGGAATGCTGCATGGATCCTCCCGCCGTTCTCCCGCTTGCTGCTTTGTATGCCGGGGATGCAGTGCGGACCGGGAATATGACAAACAAATTAAACAAATGAGAGTGATTAAAACAGCTGGATCCACAAATTGCATGACCAATTCAGGCAATTATGGAGCCAAATGCATGCAATTATAGCAAATGAGATACACCCACTTTGCGGCACTCAGATGTTGCATTAATTTCAGGGGCCTGTGTCTACGGAGCAATTTATAGCACATTAAATTAGCAACAGAGTCCCCCGCATCCCCGCCGCTGTAATTCTGTTCAAGTGTTCTCCTGCCTCTTTTCTCCACACAAAATCAACTGTATCATCAGCTGGACTCCTTCTCACGACGCTCCGAGCGTTTTAATTCCTAATATTGGAAGGCGGTTTAGAAGAATGGAGTCTGTGGCGTGGACCCGGCTTGTTAGATTTTATCTTGACCATTTTAGGACAGCTCCTAATTTACTCCTAGAGAGTTTGGCAGCTCTATAAAAATACTTGATTGAAATGTTTGGTTTCTGAAGTTTGCTTCTTTAGTTTTGCACTAAAAGAGCCTAGTCCAGCCTTTATAACTCGAACCCCAGGCCTCATCTTCCGGAAACACCTACTGTGAGGGAAACAAGTATTCAAACAGTTTTTGTTATTTAATATACCTCCTTTATAAAAGATGTTGTCATTGGTTGGGAAGATTTCATGCAACAAGTAGCAATCATGGTGCAGAAGAAGGAGCTTCCTAAAGTTCCCAGCACCAACATTACTGAACAACACTCGAATGGAAAAAGCTACGGAGCCCCAAGTAAAGACCTTAAACGTCCATGTCAGTACAGATGGTTCAATAATATGAAATCGGAAAGTTCATGGAACCACAAGTGATCATCATTGGAGGGGTACGACATGCAAGACTAATGATAAGGAGGTGAAAGAGAAGCCAGCCATCACTTTAAAACAGTTGCTGCATGACCTGAAAAGCAGCAGGAATGACAGTTATGCAGAGAACAATGAAAAATTAACTGCATCACATTCAACTCTGTTGTTCCTCACACTAAACTCCTCTGCTAAAAATGAAGCAAAGAGATGTGTGGCTAACATTTGAACGTGAGCATTTGGACACATCAGAACGGTTTGGAACAATTTACTCTGGTCAGATGAAACAAATACAGAACGCTTAGGAAGTAATTCAGCTCGTCATGTCTGGAGAAAGAAGAGTTGTGCCAACAAGCCCAAGAACACTCACAGTGAAGCATGAAGGTGGGAGCATCATGTTATAGGGCACTAGGGCATTACATGTCATCAAAGGAAAAAGTTGGATGTCCCAGGAAGATTTAATCTCATCTGCCAAAAAAAAAAAAAACGAATCTGGAGAGAAGATGTTTTAACAAGACAATGACCCCAAACATACAGGCAAAATAACTCAAGACTGGCTTCTGAAAAAGGTGAAGGCGCTTGCATGGCATAGCCAACCTGCTGATATGATTCTCATTCAAAATTTATGAAAGATTTTGAATGTTCGAGTCCATCAGGGGGAACGTTGTAACTTTGGGGAATTGAAGACTGTTTGCCGTATGGGATGGGCCAAGACTGAACTACAACGCTGCAAAAAGCTAATTACTTCCTGCTGTAGACTTCTCCAAGCTGTAATTGCCAACAATGGTTTTGCAACAAAGTACTAAAGTTATTGATTTGTGGTTTCTGAATACTTTTTCAAAAATGTTTTATAAACATTTCTGTGTTTTTCTATGCTAGAAAAAACCAGCATAGACCAGCATGGCTGGTCACCAGTAAAACCAGCATATGTTGTGTTTTGGATGTTGGTACGCTGGTCAACCAGCACGATCATGTTGGGTGACTAGATAAACCAGCACCAGATCAGCATAGACCAGCTTTTCAAGCAGGTTATGCTCATGAATACATACTTTTTTTTGTACAAAATTCAAAAGATATCACGTGTTTAAGATTAGTTAGACTAGTTAGCATTCTTAGGCCCAATTCCATTTCTTCTTTTTACCCCTACCCCTTGTTTTTGAGTGTCACCCTAACCCGTTGGAACTAAGATACAAGGGATAGTTGTTGAAATCTTGCCCTACAAAGTGGGACAACCCTCAAATTAAAAAAAAAAAATTGCTTCATTAACAGGCTACTGAAAAACCTCCGTTTGGAGGGCCATGTAGTCCTAACACTTCGCCCTACCCCTCTATCTCAACAAAAATTGGGACACCCTGACCCTAGATGTGAACGTGTAAAACAGAGGGCTAAGGGCTAAGTGGTAGGGGCAGGGGTGAAATGGGATTGGGCCTTAGTCCGGCTAATATCAAATCACTGGTGTGCATGTAAATATAATAAGTGAGAGCAACCCAGACTCAAAAGGAGAAACTCCCTAAGAGCATGAAGAAGAAACAAAGGAGGAATCAAGATTTTTGACTGAAGTATCACTTTAAAGACAAAGTGAGCATGTACAAAGCATCTACAGTGGTCCATCAAAACAACGTAACCCAGACTTCTTTTACAGGCCTCGTACGAGTCCAGACCGGCCTTAACCCCCACACGTCAGGGAGCAGCTTGGCGCTGCCATGTGTTGAGCAGGCGAGATGCTGAAAGATTGACAGCAATGCGCAGCAAAGCTCTTTCTTCAGGGGGAGAGCGAACAGGTGTCCCTCCTGCCTGCAGTTTAAAGCAAATCTTAAAGGGAAGGAGGGAAAGACCCAGATGTGTGTGCCCTGCGGTCCCTTTCTGTCTTTCTTCCTCTCTCTCTGTCTTTCTCTCGCTCTCTCTCTCTCTCTTTCTTTCTGTAACAGTTCTGAGGAGGTATGCAGCACCGCAGTTCAGACGCATGCTAATGCACCCAGAAAGGAAGAGTTGAGAATAAATGAAAGAAAAGAAAAGGCGGCTACAAGGCCTTTGCGATAGGCTTTATAAGTTTACAGACAATTATATTCAAATTATAGCTGGTCAACAAAAACAGTAAAAAGTTTGTTAGTGGTATCAAACCTGAGTAAGAGAGTAAAACATAGTCTCTCTCTTAAAACACACGGTTGTTTTTAGTTTAGCGCTGAAGCTACAAGGCCGTATGTAGCTAATAAGTAATGGAAGCTAATAGGCACTAGTTAGCTTGACTAAATCATCACACATTTGACATTAACCATGTTGAGGTGTTAAGTAATCTCAAAAAGACTTAGTTATGTGGGTTCTGACACACTGCTATCTTTAAAAATGGACGAAAGTACACAGCATAGCTAAAAACAGTAGCACATACTCTGTACTTATATCTGGTTTATAACTTGTTTCATTTTCAAAATGCACCATTTAAAAGTGTGGAATCACAGATCAAAAGTTAAACATGAGTATACAGACATGGAAAATGCACAAATAATTGTATATTGTTGCATACTTAAAGGGGAATTCCACCAAGTTTTTAAAATGTGTGCCTACTGAAATCATTAAGATGTAAGCGAAGTGAGTGGTTTGGTGTGAAATGCTCTGTTCTAGAGACACTTACAGAGTCAGAATTGTTCACAGTGGTGGTGGTAGGAACCAGACCTTTTCAGTCGTTAATGCCTTTTAGTAAGTAAACTCGCAGAAAGTTACTATATGACATGGTTATGAATATGCCTCCTATTGTCTGAGACATTGTTTTAATGTGCAAAAGTTGTGGCACATTTTATGTTTTTTCCACTATTTTAATTGAAATTAAAATGCATTTTTATATTTTTTAACATTTTGATGAATGCATATTCTACATATTTAGGTTGCTAAGATGGTCTTATTCATATAATACAGATATGTATTCAATTAATTGTGTTTTGCATTGGCTTTCTAGACCTTTTAGCAACTGTCACAACCTGCCCCTCAGTCTGCTACAACCGTAGCAGAGCAGTGTAGGTTGATTCTATAAAAATGCTCAAATACTTCTAAACTTATTTAGCAAAAAACAAAAAACTGTCCCCTACCTAGGTACCTTAAAATGTCAATACTTTTTTACTGTCACTTACAAGTTATAAAATCAACATGCACAATTTAGGCAATACACACATATATGTATATAACATGTATTATATTGAATGGTAGTGTTGCTGGTTCTATCCATCTTAACTGATCTGTTTTTACTCCATCTGTCTCATTGACTGACATGCTACTTCAGTTTCTGGTGACAAATGCACAATTACAGATAGATCCCTTTATCACACTTGACTGAAGCGGCTTGAGTGATGGGAAGTCAAACGCTCCACCATATCACTCTGCGTGGCAGGAAGCCGTTCGTGACCCTTTCACTATCTGTACATAAGACAGAGTGAAGAGCGTTTTACCGGATCTACCAGCACATTAAGAGTTAAATCATGGCATAAATCAGGGCCGATGACACAGACGGAAACAGACAGGGCTGATTTTACAGGGTAGCAGATTTTACAAGCCATAACATTCCTCTGCAATTTTACAATGTATAATTTGTGTTTTAGTATCATGATAAGAGCCCCCGTCTGTAATAGGCTCTGCTTTTATAGACTCACCCCCTCCAGCAGTTTATCTTCAGAGAAATTCCTCTCGTCCTCACAGAATCGTCTCTCATTTTGATCTTCACTTATCTTTATGGAATCTTCTCTTATCTGTGTAGAATATTATCTTTACAGAATCTTCTATTACCTTTGCATAATCTTCTATTATCTTTACAGAATTTCCTGTTATCTTTACAGAATTTTCTATTACCTTTACAGAATCTTTCATTATCTTTTCTTAATCTTCTATTATCTTTACAGAAACTTCTATTACCTTTACATAATCTTCTATTATCTTTACATAATCTACTGTTATATTTACAGGATCTTCTATTACCTTTACAAAATATTTCATTATCTTTACATAATCTTCTTTTACCTTTACAGAAACTTCTATTACTTTACCTTCTTTTATCTTTACAGAATTGTCTTCTATTTTCAATAACTTGCCTTGCCTTCACTAAATCTTCTCCTATTTTACAGAATCATATCTTTATAGAGTCTTCTTTTACTTTTGCAGAATTTTCTTCTATCTTTACAGAATCTTCTCTTTTCTTCACCGAATCTTCTCTTATCTTTACAGAGCCTGTTTTTGTCTTTACCCAGTCTGTTCTTATCTTTACAATAAGTGTTCTTTCCTTTACAAAATCTCAAAGTCTTAACTGTCTTCTATTTTCTACACAGAATTTCATATCTTTAACGAATCTTCTCTTATCTCTTCAGAACCACCTTTTACATTTACAGAGTCACCTTGTGGGTTTACAGAATCATCTCTTAACTTTACAGAATCTGTTCTTTTTTTACAGAGTCTTATCTTTGTGCAGTTGTTTCTTATCTTCACAGAATCATCCTTTTACGGAATCTTCACAGTTTCATCACAAAATCTTGTCCTGCATAATCTTCTCTTGTGCTTCAAGTTGTCATTCAGTTATACATATAAAGCTGTGAATACAGCCATATGCAGGCATGCAGATTGAACCTTATAGAATTTTTAAAGTAAAACATGCAAACATGTAATGGTAATTGTGTAATTGTGCATATGCTCACATACACACAAACTTACACACACACACACACACACACACACACACACACACACACA
>JAILXH010271771.1:12630-27726 GCA_023558415.1 Piaractus mesopotamicus | reverse complement strand
TCCAATAGTGAAGAGTATTCATGCTAATTATTGTACACTATATACATTATATGGCCAAAAGTATGTGGACACCTGACCATCACACTTGGATTCTTGGATATCTCATCCCAAAACCATGAGCATTAATATGTATTTGCCCCCCCCTTTACAACTATAATAGCCTCCACTCCTCTGGGAAGGTTTTTCACAAGATTCTGGAGTGTATCTGTAGGAATTTGTTTCTATTCTGTCAGAACAGCATTTGTCAGGGTGAAAATGACAAAATATAATCAGATTTGGGACATTCTTGTTTAACACAGGGTGCAATACCAGCAATTTTTAAAAATGGCATTAATTAATTCTCTTCGAGAAAAACAGTCTAAACCTCAAGACCTTATTTGGGTCTTCAACTACAGAATGACAGATCATCTCTGAGGGCTACAGCAAAGTCATTCTCGGCCGTGTAACTCCTCAGAGTTCCAGCAAAGACCTAATGGGGAAGAGAAGATCCGTTCTGTCCTTCATCCTAATTAGAGCCCACTGTCTGAGGGTCACCGGTAGAGCGTGTAATCTCAGCTGTCGTCTGCTCGGTCGAAACTCGATAAGCCTGACAGCAACGAGGAGGTGAAGGTGAGGGGTGGGAGATCACGCAGCTGAAACCTGTTGGATTGTGGTTTTGTGACACCAAGTCGATACACCGTCAGCTACCAGGGAACAAAGCCCAACACCTGCTGAAGCAAATGGATCAGAAAGATGCTAGCTTACATCTGAACACTGACACAGGTTATATAATTGCGTATAAACACAGGGAGTGGTGGAGAGTACAAACCTCGCTCACTCAAATTTCATCCAGAAACTAGGCCTCAGACATTTTTTGAACATCCACAATGCACATTTGAGGCACCTCCTTCTCACTTTTTGAAATTACGGGAGATAGTTTGAGGGTTGTGGGATGGTTGTCGATAAAAGTAAATAGCTGAGTAAATATAGGATATCTATTATTACAGAGCTGTCAGCTACAGATTGAAACTCATATTTAATTAAAAAAAACTGAAGGTTTGTTAAGTTATAGTCAAAATTATATGGCAAAAAGAGAGAAGCACTAACCAGCCCTGAAATCATTTTCAACACTTCTTTACTCTGTTTATTTACTTGTGACATAAGAATTATTGAAAGTCCTTTCTTTTTCCTCTGCATTATTATAATATCTATCAACATTGTGATATTTTGTTAAAATATTTCTAGGACCAGACCAAGAATTTTGGTCACAAAATGGAAAGAAAAAACATGTGGTTGTAATAGTCAACAATACTGCACCACTTTACTCAATGTATAATATTAGTATTCCTGTTAATAATATTATTTGCTTATGTGTTAATGCTGACATGAAAAGGTGTACTTTGTTTACACAGTTTTAGGTTTCAATTGCTATAAATTTGCTTTAGCTTCCTGACAAAAATCAAACTCCGGCAAAAATTCTAGAAAAAAGCTAGAAAGAATACCACGCCCACAGTGAAGTATGAAGGTGGGAGCATCATGCTTTGGGGCTGTTTATTTGCACATCACTGAATGGAGTGATGTACCAGGAGATATTAGATGATAATTAATCTCAGAAAGGGGAAAGATGAATGTTTCAACAAGGTAACAACCTCAAACATACAGCTAAAATATCTCGACTGGTTTCTAAAGAAGGTGAAGGTGCTTGCATGACCTAGTCAATCTCCTGACTGAATCACATTGAAAATTTAAGGAGGGTTTATAACTGCAAGTCTATCAGACTCGTCACCTTGGGGAAGACAGTGTGAAAAGGAATAAGACTAAAACTGAACCACAATGCTGCAAAAATCGAATTACTTCTTATCATAGATGTCTTGAAGTTGTAATTGCCAACAACAGCTTTGTAACAATTACTAATGTTATTCATTTGTGGTGTTTAAATATGTTTTGCCTTTCAATTTCATTTTTAAACTTATCTTTGTTTATACTTACGTTTTAGTTTATATTTATAAAAGCAAAGAGATATTATGAGTGTATATTTGAAGGGGATATATGGACTGGAAGTATATTAAATACAAAAACAGAGGTTTCTGAGTACTTGTTTCCCCTCACTGTATGATCCACTTGAAGCATAGTGCATTTATTCTCTGGCATTTTGGTGTTAAATCACAGAGGAGTTTTTATAGCAAATTAACTGAAGCTTGCTTGGTGCATTCATATAATATCTGTATGTGTGTAGATGTACCAATCAGGCTCTTCACTCGAGTGTGTGACAGCTACTGTGACAGATGTGAAAGGCTTGGCCTACACACACGTTTATATATATACAGACATACACCAGGGCAGCAGATGGGTCTGGGAGTGAAAGGGTTGCCAGGCTGGCATTGTCCCGTGTCAGTGCCTCTCACCTGGCTTCCTCTGCGGTCCCTGAGCCTCAGGTCACCGTCTGGGGCGGGCCGGTGCCAGAAGGCCTGGGCAGAAACTCAAAACAGGGCCAGTCAGTATCAAATGGATCTCAGAGATGCTTGAATGCCAAGGAGAACAACAAATATGTCTTCAGTTACTTCTTATTACACTAAGGTGCCAGTTTACATGCCTACACTCATGGGCCATTTTATCAGAAACACCTACACTCTTGAAAAAGATGATTCTTCAAGGGTTGTTTAGTAAAGGCAGTGGTTCTATTTATAACCACGAGTTCTGTATAGAACCATTTACATGCTTAAATGGTGAAATGGTTCTTCAGATTGATGGAAAATGTCTTGTATATGGTTCTATATAGAACCTTTTTGAAACTAGTTCTATGTAGCACCAAAAAAAGTTCTGCTATTGTTATGATGTCAAGCTTGTATCAACAGCAGAGCCCTATTTGGTGCTATATAGAACCATATACAACACGTTCTCCATCAATCTTAAGAATCGTTTCAACATGCAAAGAACTATTTAAGCATGAAATGGTTCCATATAGAACTCATGGTTCTGAGCAGAACCATTCCTTTTACTAAAGAACCCTAAAAAGAACCACTTTTTAAAGTGTGTACTATGTTAGTGCACTTTGTAGGCTTGCAATTACTGATTGTAGCCCATCTGTTGTACACACTGCCAGCCCCCCCTCTGTCCGTCAATGGAAAAAGACCACCATATGACCACCACTGAGCAGATATTATTGGGTGATGGAGTATTCTCAACACAGCAGTGATGCCAACAGGCCAACCTTCAGGCATTTTGCGTAGGAGTGCCACATTCTGACATCAGTGTGCTGGAGTTACCATTCATAATATGCCAAATAATGAGTCTTCTTTTTTCTCTATCAAAAATAGCAGATTAGAGATATGAATCAGGAATGACTGACAATTGCGTATTTGTTTTGAACTCTCTGATATGATCTAACACCCTCTGGATGAGATTTTCTCACTTGAATCAAGCATCGAGGGCCACACTTTCTGTCAAGGTGAATAGGGGGATGAGTTCGTTCATTTCAAATAAGCTCTCAGTAGCAGTAATGCTAACCAATCAGCACTCAGGATCAATAACGCTTACCAATCAGTGCCTAGTAGTGGTAATATTAGCGTCCTGCTGTTCAAAATCTGTTTGCTGTAGAAAAACAGAAAGATAAAGGTAATCCTTCTTTCAAAGGTAATTCTTCCAAAACGAAAGGAAGGTTTCACACAAAATAGTTAAAAATATGTTTAATTTCTTATTTTTAGCCGTTTACTTCCACAGGCACCGGTTAGCATTTTACAGTCATGTTTTTGATATAATGGGAGAAATATGAAGTGGCCTGGCTCCCCTCAAAACTATCTAACTAGGTGACTAAACAGCAATATAACCCACCTTAAAGCTGCCTTAGAAAGCTGCTATACCCCACATTCATCTCATGCTACAATACACCCCCCTCCCTGAGTAGATAATACAGTAGTATTATGCTAAAGCAATTTTTTCTGTTTCTATTATGCCCCCAGAATAGCGAGCAGCAAGCAATTTTGGGGGCCAAGCATTGCGGGTGGCTTTGGCACGTTGAGCGTACTGCAAATGATTACAAACTTGCATGGCTGTACTGCTTAGAAAGTGGAACTGTTGAGGACACACTGGCAACTATATTCTCAACTATATTTTCCGCTTTGTATAAGCAAGCACTTCTTCCTGCCTCACCCACGCTATACAGAAAACTTTCAAAGAGATTTCAGAAATGTAAAACCTTTGAGGTCTCATGGATCTGCGTCAAGCGAAACAATGGGTATGTTTGTGTGAAAGGAAAAAAAATGGAGCTCTGCTCACAGAAATTGTTTATACCACATGTGGTTCCTCTATTAGTCGTGCATGTTGTTCTTAGCGATTGTTATTTGTGCCTTGGGGTTATATTCTGAGATATTATGTATGTCCTGCGTTGGCATTTAAGCTGAGCTCCTCTACTGAATGAGGTTTTCTGCCTCTCAAAGAATGGAATTTCCAAACAATAATGCAGCACAACCTTGGCATCCTGAACTGAATTGTTGAAATGTCCAGGAATCGGTGGCTACAGCGGTGGCATTTTTACATGCCAGTGGGTCCGGCAGCCAAACCAGTCCATTGTTTTTGTGTGAGGGAGCCAGGCCGCCCATCTGTCAAACGCGCAGCCTGAAATAGCGGGTTGCAGCCAGTGGCTGGCAGCTTGACCCAAAATAACATTTGCGATTTTTCATTGCCTAGGTTCATTATGCAATCGGGGGGCTCCTGGGAGACAACAGCACAGAGTTTGAAGGCCAGTGGCATCCAGAAGCTGCACACCCGAGGCATCTGAAAACAGATTTAGCTCAGAAATGACATTGTGTAATAAGTTCTATTTAGTGCATGTCAATTCAGGTAAAGGACAGTGGTTGTACTTTCCTAGTTATAATTGCATTTTATGTACATATGACACTATTGTAAGTTTTCTGAGGCTAGGATTAGGATTAGGTTAAGTATAGCACAGCAGCATTTACGCACATTCATACTTAAGTACATCAATAGTATACTTGAAGAACCAAGTGAAATATTAGAAGAACATTTGTATTTCATGTGTTTTAAGGAGGGTGGTGCAGTGGGTAGCACTGTAGCCTCACAGCAAGAATGGCCTGGGTTTGATTCCCGGCCGGGTGACCAGGGTCATTTCTGTGTGGAGTTTTCATGTTCTCAGCGGGTACTCCGGTTACCTCCCACAGTCCAAAAACATGCAGTCAGGCCAATTGGACATGCTAAATTGCCCCTAGGTGTGTGTGTGAATGTGTATGTCTATCTGTCTGTCTGCCCTGTGATGGACTGGTGACCTGTCCAGGGTGTATTCCGCCCAATGACAGCTGGGATAGGCTCCAGCACCCGACCATGACCCAGAAGGATAAGCGGTTTAGATGATGTGTTCATGTGTGTGTTCACTTAGCATACTCAATCTTATTTAAAAAGCATATTAATTATCATCAACTTAAGTACATTATACAGAAGCATATTTTAAAGCTTATTAGTTTGAAGTATGCTTTAGTACAATGAAGTTGGGACATGTAAATAAACACTGGATGCAATGATGTGCTTTTAAAATCTATATTCAGTTGAAACTAGTACAAGACAATGTATCAAATGTTGAAACAGAAAGTTTTTCGATTTTTGAAAAATATATGGCCATTTTGAATTTGATGCCAGCAACAAATTTCTAAAATTTGGGATGGGGGCATGTTTACCACTGTGTTGCATACCATCTTACGTTAACAACACTTTGTAAGTGTTTAGTTTAGAACTGAGGAGAGCGACTGCTGTAAAGTGAAATGTTTTCCCATTCTTGCTTGATAAAGGATTTCAGCTGCTCAACAGTTCGGGGTCTCCTTTGTTGTATTTTTCTTTTTATAAAACCCCAAATGTTTTAGTGGGTGACAAGTCTGGACTGCAGGCAGGCCAGTTTAGCACCCAGACATTTTTACAAGCCATGCTGTTGTAATACGTGCAGAATGTGGTTTGGCAATGTCTTGCTGAAGTAAGCAAGGCTTTTCCTGAAAAAGACGTCATCTGGATGGCAGCATATGTTGCTCCAAAACATGTATATATCATTCAGCATTAATGGTGTCTTCACAGATGTGCAAGTCACCCATGCCATGTGCACTAATGCACCCCTATACCATCATGAATACTGGCTTTTGAACTGTGCACTGATGACAAGCTGGATGGTCCCTCTCCTCTTTAGCAGGGAGGATGCAGCGTGTGTGATTTACAAAAAAGAATTTCAGATTTTGATTCATTGGACCACAGGACACTTTTCCTCTACGCCTCAGTCCATCTTAAATTAGCTCGGAGGCAGCAGCATTTCTGGATCCTGTTTTTTATGGTTTCTTCTTTGCATGGTAGAGTTTTAACTTGCATTTGTGGATGCAGCGACAAACTGTGTTCACAGACAGTGATTTTTGGAAGCATTCCTGAGCTCATGCAGTGATTTACACTATAGAATCATTTTAATGCAGTGCCACCTGAGGTTTTGAAGATCTCAGCCAGCCAATATTGGTTTTCGGCCTTGTCCCTTTGCATACTCCGGATTCTCTGAATATTTTAATGATATAACGTATTGAAGATGATGAAATCCCCAGTTTCCTTGCTATTTTACATTGAGAAATGTTATTCTTGAATCTTTATCCCTGCATCTGCATTCATTGTTCATTTTATCAGCTCCACTTACCATAAAGGAGCACGTTGCAGTTCTGCAATTAAAGACTGTAGTCCATCTGTTTCACTGCATACTCCTAGCCCCCTTTCACCCTGTTCTTCAATGGTCAGGACCCCCACAGAACAACCACTGAGCAGGTTATTATTATTTGAGTGGTGGATCATTCTTAGTACTGCAGTGACACTGATGTGGTGCTGGTGTGTTAGTGTGTGTTGCGCTGATATGAGTGGATCAGACACAGCAGTGTGGCTGGAGTTTTGAAACACCTCAGTGTCACTGCTGTGCATGAAGAAATAAATAAATGCAAACAATCAACTGACAGAATCTTAAATGTCAGAGATTAGTGTAGAGAGCACACTGTACTGTATTATATCGATATATTCATATACATAAATAAGCAAACATCTGATAAGCAAACTGGCCCCCCTTGGCTTCAGCACCCTCCTGTGTAACTGGCTGCTGGACTTTCTATCAAATAGACCTCAGCACCGGCTCCCCTCAGCGCTGCGTCCTGAGCCCACTGCTGTTCACCCTGATGACCCACGACTGCTGTGCCAGGTCCACTACCAACCACATTGTGAAGTACGCAGACGACACGACAGTAGTGGGCCTAATCCAGGACGACAATGACCTGGACTACAGAGAGGAGGTGAGCCATCTGGTTGCCTGGTGCGAAACCAACCTGGTCCTGAATGTCGAGAAAACAAAAGAGATCATCGTCGACTTCAGGAGCCAACCCAACCACACACCACTCCTCACACACTGAAGCTCTGGTCAAAAGAGCCCAGCGGCGCATGCACTTCCTGAGACGGATGAAAAGAGCACACCTCCCCCCTCCGATTCTCATCACCTTCTACAGAGGCACTGTAGAGAGCATACTGACCAGTTGCATCTCTGTCTGGGCAGGAGCCTGCAGCACCTCTAACTGGAAGTCTCTGCAGAGGGTGGTAAGGACAGCAGAGAGAATTATTGGGACTTCACTTCCTCCCATACAGGACATTACAACAAGTCGCTGTCTGACCAGAGCTCAGAACATAATCAGAGACCCCTCCCACCCCCACCATGGACTGTTCTTGCTGCTAGCCTCTGGAAAGAGGTTCCGAAGTCTTCGAAGCAGAACAGCCAGGTTCAAAAACAACTTCTTACCACATGCAATAAGACTGCTGAACTCTAAATAAATGCCGCTCAATTCTTTTTTTGATTACTCCATACCTGGGAGCTACAGTGCAATACACCCTCTTGTATATATACTTATTTAAAATTTATTTATCTGTTGACATAAATATGTTTACATATGCACCACACTCTGCACTACATTGCACTTTGCACTACATTGTATTACTTATAATTCTCCCTGATCTACTCTGACCCTATGCAACATAATTTCGTTCTAATGTGCACTGTACGGTGTACATTTGAATGACAACAAAGTCTGTCTAAGTCTAAGTCTAAAATCAGCAATAACATGTACTTAAGTAGCTTGCTTGTTGCTTGTAAGTACTTCTGTACTCCTTCAAGTTCAAAGTGGCCAGAAATCCATTTCAATTTAACACCATCGCAAAGACCAGTCAGGTCAGAGGGGCTCTGACCGCAATTCAGCAGACGTGAAGGGTCAGTAAAGGTGAGCAGGAAGGAGACCCATGTTAGACAGGTTCAAAACAGTCAGTCCGAGAGGTTACAAGGGAAATGAGGGTGACTTTTACCCTGTTCCACATTGCAGCTTATTTTTTGGGGGAGGGAACAATGGCAGCAAACTTTTTTTTTTTTTTGTTATTTCTCTCCTCTTTTTTCTCAGTCAATCAGAAACACTGAGCTGTGCTTCGCTGGAGAGACTTTGCAATTACCACAGCAAAGGAAAAGCACCTTTCTTCCTCAAAATTACATTTAACTGCAATAACAGATTGAGAGAAGATGTTAGCGAGGCAGCTTTCCTCTGAATTACAGAAGGAAAGAAGGCCTAACTGGCTGTTATTGCGTTTGTCTCGCCTATAAGTGAGGAGCCTGTCATGTAAATTCATCTTTGGAGATTTTTTTCTCTTTTTCAATGGCATGAGCTCTTCAAAAATAGATACAGAGAAACAAAAGGCCTTTATAACAGTAACATGAGGAAAAATGAACAAAAGCTTGTAGGAAGTGATTAACTGGAGCAATTCTTCAGAAAATATTCAGCAGATTTGTGGAAATACTAATATCATGCTTCTATCATATCTTTTACCCCAAATGTAGTTGATCAGCCAGGCCATGTATGGTGTATAAAGTTTGCTTCTGTAGTTTTGCACTGGAGCTACAAGGCTAATGTAACCAAAAAAGTGATGGAAGATTTGTTGCTGCATGATTTCACAACTTTTTGTCCCACTAATATTACTTTTACAAATCTACATGTAAAGATAAAGACAATTTAAATGTAAGTGCCCAACCTATGTGTATGTTTCAGATAAAGTACTTAAAACATTAATAAATCCAAAATTAGTCGAAAGTGTAGTCCAAAATTATTAAAAAGTAATGAAAAGTTTATTTACACACATTCACATCTATTAAAGTCATATATTTCCTGGCAGGTAGGAAAAGTTCTCTCATTCTCTTTTCTGTAGTTTCAATCATATAACCCTGTTATCCACAATATCCATTGAAAACAATGAATAGGTTATTTAAAAAAATGTATTTCTAGTAAATAATTAGAATGTCTTTAATGTTCTTAAGCCATTAGCATGGATACTAGTTCACCACATTTTTTGTACTTGCTGAGCTCATCTCTGTTGCTTTCAACCCTGTCATTTAAGCACCTATCAGCAAAGAAATCATGTAAAAAATACAAATAAAGTTTCAAATAAAAGGGATAAATGGGACCCCAATTATAGAACCATCCCTATTAGGGCAAATGTCTTACTACCATTAAAAACATCATATAACTTTAGGATAAATCCAACTAAACATTACACTCTCAGAAAAATAGGTACTCAACTGTCACTGGTGGAACCCTCAAGGGTATGTCTTCAAAACCTTTATTTAGGGAACATAATTGCACCATATTCCACTGAATTTATATATTTTATATATATTTTATATATAAGTTGTATTAACTCCACACACCCTGTCTTGGCTCCAGGCATTTTAATTTACTGTTCTGTTTTAAAGCATCATGACATGGTATGAATATGTACCTTTCTCCTGGGAAAAACTTAAACCTTAAAGCCACTGTTGTACTTTTGGAGGTGTATTTACATTGTTTGTACTTTAATGAATGTAAATGTAGCTGCACGGTACCTTTTTTTCTGATAGTGTGATCAGTAACACGTTATGTTATAATGTTTGCTCTCATAACGGCTAACTAGAGTACACTTAGCAAGAATTAGCATGTGATATATGCTATAATAACATCAACTATTATGGCATCTGCTATAACAATTACTGGAAATGGTAACATGACACTGGTAACATGTTTGTGGCATGATAATATCAATGTTATGTAGTTCAAGTAAAGCATTTCAGCATCCCTGAAGCACCTGTGTCCAAAAAAAAAAAAGAATAAAAATCTACAGCCGTCACTGTGTTGAGCAATTTGCACAACGCTAATTAATGGGATGATAACGAATACATTAGCCATGTAGCTCCAGTGCAAATCTAAAGGAATAAACATTGGACACCAAACATGTCTTGGCTTGTCGACTACATTCAGAGTGAGAGGAAAACTGTGAATTAGATTTAGATCACTTGAAGGGAAAAAGAGGGCTGGCATTTTCAAGAAGAACTCACTATCTGGAATCTGTCAAAGGTGCGCTGTGGCATTTGCTACCGTAAGTGTCTCAATTCCAAAGTTGGTTGGGTGCACAGCTGTAACTTCCCAACATTTGCACTGCACTTAATTACTGAACATGTTTTATGCAGGAGTATCATGCAGACACATTGCTATCTTAACACAAACTATAAAGCAAAAAAAAAAAAAAAAAGGCATAATTGCCCAAGCCCAGGTCTAACGATAGTCCTTAACGAATGGCAAACAGTGCCCCGAAGATTCTTGTTAAACTTTCCTCCTGGAGTATTTTCAATTTGCTTTCATTATCTCGAGGCAGCTGACATGGTGAGACGGCGGGTGTCTTGATACGGCAACATGATCACCTGAAATGCAAGACGCTTAATTAACTTTGACTGCGAAACCAAGTCTGGAACAGATGTTTGAGAAGGGCTCCGTCTCTATTCTAATCTTTAATTACAAATCCACACGCATTCCCCAACCCGATTCGTTCCGTGCACACAACCCTCCTGATAAAGATTCGCAGATTGGAATGATGGGTCATAGTAATTTATATCAAAGCTGACATGAGAGTAACTCTAATTGAATGAAGAAGCTCAGAAGGAAACGCCGTTATGGTAGAAACTGATGAAGCAAGTTCAGATCCTGTGCATATCTGGATCAAGCTGAAATGTGGAAGTGTTCAATTCCCTGGACATACTTCACACTTACTGGCCATTTTATTAGAAACCACAACCCTGTAGCTCCACCTTGCTGGTGTTTACAGTACAGTGCGAAAGTCAGCCATTAATGAATGAATAACAGCCATTAACCCTTGTGTGGTGTTCATGTTTTTTGTTACTCAGTGGTCTGGTGGGCTCACCGCATTATTGTTTTTTTTTTTTTTTTAAATAATAACCATAACAGTTTGTGTAAAAATACCAGATGTTTAAAATATCACAAGTGGCCAGCGTAGGGTTCTCCTTTAGCAGCTGTAGCCAGTCAGCAGCCTGTCCATGCTGTCCACCCTCACACACACGCACACACATATACAAACACATACACACACAGACACACACACACTTGTGAGTGAAGGGACACAGCACCCCCACACTTTTATTCACCCCAACACCACATGTGTAATATAAATGTGTGGGGGTGAACAGTGTGAAGTCACTGAAAAAGTGTTATTTTATATGTTCTTCACAGAAAATGAGGAATCTGAGGTTGAAATAATAATAAATCGCTTCATTTTTTCTTTTGCTAAACATTGAAAATGGGTCCCACAGACCCGAACACGATACGAGGGTTAAGTACAAGTCAGTTTTCAGGAGATATTTGAGAGGAGATTAGATATAATATGATCCACTTGCATAAGGACAAAGAAATTTGAAGAAAAATAAGAGAGTTTACAAAACTGAAGAAATGATTAATGCTTAAAAATCCCAGGCTTATTACATATTAAGGTTTATTATTCACTAAGTACAGGGACTTCAGAGCAAGCTGTTAGAGCTACAAAAGTGTGCTACAAAAGTGTGTGACAGAAGTGTGTAATAAAACTTTGGGTCCCCGGGTGCCATTTAATGGGTTAAAAGCTATAGAGAAAATGGCTCCTAACAATCACCTGCAAGGGTCCACAGAAACCAAAACTGTACCCATCAGATAAACAGCACTTAAACGTGGAGATTCTGGAGAAAGATTGTTGATATTTGAACTCGAGAGCAAAGCAAATACACCCCTCCCATCAGTGCTCCTTCAGAAGCTCCATCCCCCAAATTGATGGATGTGCATTGCCAAGGCGAACGACACTGAGCTGGCATTTTTTTATCTTTGTGGCCATAAAACCCTTCACAAACATTGTACAGACAAAAGCCATGATATAACGTTAGAGTGAACAATTACACAGCAACACTAAAAGACCTGCCACCCATAGTGGAAAGCCTTAAGCTAGTAACTTCTAGAAGGAGGAGGACCTTAGCTTGTGTGATGGGACATGAGGATGTAACAAAGCAGAGAGATTAGTAGAGGCAAGGCCATGCAAAGCTTTAAAAGTTTACATCAGGATTTTGTAGCAGACACATTCTGTAACTGGAAGCCAGTGTAACTGATGAAGGATGGGGGTAATATGGGCAGATTTCTTAGTGGACACTAAGACTCTGGCTGCAGAATTTAGGATGTAATGAAGAGAATGAAGAGTTTAAATGGTAAGCCATAGAACAGAGAATTGCAGTAGTCCAACCTAGATGTAAGGAAAGCATCAGGATCTCAGTGTCTATAATGGTAAGCATAGGGCAGAGTCTAGCAATATTGTAAGGATGGAAGAAGGCAGACTTAGAGATTTAATATGTGGGACAAACAATTTAGTGTAGATCAGTGGCTAGTTGGCATGATTGGTTGACACCACAGGGATTCCCAACTGTTATTGATGAATTTGCAGAATGCATGGAGGGTATTGTAGTGAGAGAACATTGATGAATAAAAATATGAAAACTATGTAAAATTGTGAATTCTGTCAAACTGTGAGGCCGAGGGATACAGTGCTGACTCAAGAGTACTACATAACACAACAATAATGTGTTACACTCTAGTGTAAGCCCTTTAAATAAACAAGGATATTTACAAGTAGCTGGTTTTATATCTACATTTTTTAGGACTTTGTGAATTTCTATTGTTAATTCGAGTTTAATAAAGTTGACCATTAAGAAATGACATTCCAGTCAGTAAAATAGCGACTAACCAAACTTTTAGAACGATTATATCAGCTGATATTATCAGTTATTAAAATGTTTTAGTTCCTTGAAATCAGCAACAGTAACAAATTGTTCAGGTTCTAATAGGGAGGCCTCTTTACCTGAGCTTCTTTGTTTCTTCATTGTCCACATAGCACAACTGCTTTCTCTTATCTAAACGATACCCTCGATGAAAACTCTCTTTCTGCGAGCGACATACAAATCAACCATTGAACACACACACAAAAAGTCTGCACCTGTGCAAAATTGCATTTTCAGATTCTGTCCTAAATTGTGTTTGCCCACACTGCGCTTCACCTCGCTTTCCAATCTGGCCATTTCAGTTATCAAACAAAGCCGGGTTCCCCTGTACCTGAGGAAAGGTGTTGACTCAAACCCCTGCAGATGCTTTAAATTCAGTCAGATTGTTTAGAGGACAACAGAAAATTCACTCGAGGGCACCTGCTTGCTGATAACCTTGAAATATTCTGAGTAGCACATGACTAGCGTGACAATCATGATTAGAAATAATATTTCTCTGAGAGGCCGTTTCTGCTGAAGGAGTTGCTTAGTGGTGCACGAACACGTCGTCCGGCAGCAGTTCAGGTTTGAGTCCCAGCTGTGCCATTTGCAGTCTGTGGCACCATTCCCATACCACTTATGATCTTGTAGTAAAGTCAAGTGCTCTGCTTTGTCCTCTGAGGCCTGCTGAGATACTGTGCTAGAAAAGAGGCAGGTTTTCCCAATGCTAGCAAAGCCTAGACTGAACAGAGAGGCGTGCAGTAATACTGGAAGATGTAAAATATGATATAATAATGCCATAATATCAGGAAACAAGCGTTTCATTCTTTTAGTCAGCATGTTATTAGAACATATACTGTTTTAAGGCTATGTAAGGCCAAATGTGGTCTCTTAAAGACTGAAGTTTTCAGTCATCCAAAGAGAAACTCTCTGCTCAGAGGGATCAAACCTTGCTACCAAGCTGGGAGGGGGAAGACTAACTTTCAATCCAAGCATCCACTATGTCTTTTATCACATATTTTTCTTTGTTTTCTTTTAACATTTTCTGGTTTGTTTTCTTATTTTCTTCAACCTATTATTTACTCATTGTTTTCTGTAGGCTAATAGATGCAGAAGACAAATATACATATTTAATTGCTTTTTGGAACTACCTACGATAGAGGGTTATTCTAGGCTGGCATAAATATAACATGATCTAACTTTATCTCTGTGCCTACACACAGGCAAAAGAGAGAGAGAGAGAGAGAGAGAGAGAGAGAGAGAAAGAGAGGCAAAGTGGCAGGATTAAAATGGCATGTTATCTACTAGATATCCAGATATTTTACCATCCAGGCAACTGCACCAACAGAGATCAAAATCAGACTGTCCAGTCCCAAATCAGACACCTGGCAATGCTAGCTCCCAGCCACAGGTGCTACAGGCACCAAACTCGCTATCTTCTGATTTTGCCATAGAGACAGTCCTGAGGGCAACAACCTTGAGAAAACCGCAGTGCTAACAAAACAAAACAGCCGATCCAAATCTCATAGGGTCTATTACATCATTAGACGTATCTTGTTAGGATAGCTTATCTCCCAATATTTCGAGTCAGGTCTGCATTTTCTGCTGATACCTGGTTCAGGCAGAAACTAAATTGAACAGGGTGCATACCTCTCTAAAGTGGCCTCAATGATCTGTCAAAAAGCACTAAAAATCAAGAGGTTCTTAACAGCACTGTGTATCACTCTCCCTGCCAGGGGTAGCACAACACCTCCAAACTAAAAAACTTTCTCTGACTGACAAAAGACAAAAAGACAAGGGCCACTGAGCGACAATCTAACTTTCAGCACTCCATGAAACCATTTTACTCTATTAATTCAAATTGCACATAATAAAAACTATTTAAAAAAACATTGGAGCATTCAGACCTTAGATATTTGCAAGGAGTATGTTATGATCTATTGAAATATTAATTAATAGGGATAGTAATAAGCTAAATA
>JAILXH010271766.1:2974-13729 GCA_023558415.1 Piaractus mesopotamicus | reverse complement strand
AACAGGGTAAAAGGGGGCTAACAAAGTATGCAGAGAAACAGATGGACTACAGTCTGTAACTGTAGAACTACAAACAATTCTGACTCGGTAAGGTTCTTCAGAACAGCACAATTCACTCAAAACCACTCCGAATGACTCTGTGTAACTCTGTGTTACATCTTGGCCACTTTTCTTCTCAAAGGCATTTTGAAAAGTCGGTGGAATTCTCCTTTAAACCCATTAAGTTTCTCCTCCTTAAGGGCTCAAACTCTCGAGCGGTCGTGCGTCTCGAAACGCGGGGAAATTTCAATATTTCAACATTACTGAAACACGCGAAACGGCTTGGGAATCCCTAAATAATTGTACTTCACTACAACTGTGTATATTTATGGCTTAATGGAACCAAAAAGGCACAGCTGGCTAGACTAAACCACTGGTTTGGCTAACTGACTAACGCTATATGAGGCTGAAGCTTCTTATTGCGCCAACTTCTTGTCCGAATTTTCCCGTCCCGCCTTAAAAAGTGCAGCAGTCTTACATTCTGACGCCTCGCGAGAAGCATCATTTAAGGTGGAACGGGAGAATTCGAACAAGAAGCTGGCGATTAATTCAGTAGCTGAGCAGCTTCTTTGGTTGTGCAAGCCTCCAGGATAGCTTAAAGCGTTAGCTTAGCTTAGCTAGCTAGGTGAACACAGCCGATAAGAATTGGTGGACGGCGATCCTAACGAGCTAAAAACTAAACTTCCCACAGACAAAACAGGTTTAACCTGTACAAATTTAATTTAGTCGTGTTTATTTACAGGCAACGGTAACACTGTACCGACCTACGGATGCTAGCTAGCTAACTAGCTTCAGTCTAGTCTGGCTAGTCAATTAGCTACGAGGCTAACCAGCATTGTCCAGTTACTTGCCTGTAAAAACAGCTCGAACAAAAGCTCTTCTGTTACTTGAGGGTCCAAGTTGCCGACAAAAAGAGTCCGGTCCGCTTCGTCGGCTATTCCCATTTTGGTGAGGTTTACAGGCCAAAAAACACCAGCTAACGTTTGCTATCGACGTCCCAGTGTTAGCAATGTTTGTGGGCGCGTCCCAATATGCGTACTTGTGTCCTAGTAGAACGCCTAGCTAGTGCGTAGTGTGTAGTAACTAGAAAGCACAGTTAGTGCGGAGAATTCCGACACGTGTAGGGAAGCATTTCAATTTTATGTAATAGGAGTATATAAAATACAGTAATAAATAAAAAATAACACTAAAATAATACTTACAAAAACATTATTAAAACATAACCACCACTTTAAAGTGGTTAAACATCAAAAATATGCATAATTATGACCAATATAAACGCTTAAAACCACATTATTTACAATTAAGCCTTTATAATAACAGCCACTGTGAAAAATAAATAACAAAAATGAGTTGATAAATCATACGCAACGTCAAAAATAAATAAAAGCAATGCTATTTAAAAAGAATCCATGATCTAGTCAAAGGATGATGGGTGTTTTAAGAGTATTAACATCTATTAAAAATAATAGCCCCCATGTTTAGTCACAATATAATTAGTTACAACACAATTCTACAGATATAATCCATGTTCTAGTGCGCTCAGTTATACTTCTAATTAAAAACCGGCCACACTAGGCGTTCTAGGTAGAGCCCGAGTGCGCATATTGGGACGCGGCCTACATCTGAAGACTACTGCCGTAAAAGAAGTCAAACCATACGTCGACAGTCACTGTTGTGCTGAACTGGCTTTGTGTCATTTTTTTTTCCCCCTGCAATTCTCAGTTTGGCCTCACAGCGGCGCCGTTTCTCGCTGTTTTATAAAAGCGCGCCTAATCTGTCCTCTCACAGGCAGACTGGCACCAAGGAGTGAATATTTTCTGCAGTCATTTCTTTCATTTATTCATCCAGCACGAGGCGATGTTTGTCATATCTGTCAAATCTGAGTCTCTAAGGTTCAAACGCCCATCATGCTGTTGGGGATTTTGAGTAGCAACAGCACACAAGTCTGTAGGTGGTCTTTGTTCCCACCTTAAAAACCTGGCCTGCTGATATGCTGATAACACCCCGGTGAGATCAAATCGCTGATTACAGCATCTTTCACTCCAGCGCCGCAGGCGAAGAGCCCTAGAGACGAACCGTGGACATGACTGGCTTACTAATCAGATCGCCTTTTGGACCTTGGCTTCCGTGTTAATAAGGTTAATTAAAAAATCTAATGATTTTTCAGCCACGCTTCAGGGACTATCCTATGCGAAGGGCTCCAATGTCAAAGAGCAATGTGTTATTTAAGGTGGTGGTCCTGCTTTGGGTGCTGAGTAGGGAGAGAAAAAAGCTGTTTTAGGTTAAAGTGAAATAGATGGAGATGAATGTTGCCCAATAGTCCTGACGTTCTGAAGAATTTGCCCACCTCTCTTGTTATTATGCTGCATGATTAATGCACATTTTTTCCTACCGACCGGTATTTCGGTGACTCACAGAGAGCTAATGAAACTGGGACCTGCAGTCCCGACCAGGTGCCATTATTTCATGACTGTGTCGGGAGCCAGTCATGTGTGCACAGTCATAAACACCAGTGATGTATTGAGGTCACTTTGATCATTCTGGATCCAAACGGCAATGAGGTATTTCCAATTGGCGGCTGCGAATCGGGGCTCGCTCCGAAAGGCATAAAACAGCACCTGTGAAACCCTCAGCGTCAAAATGAGCGCATGCATATTTGCCTTCCCACCGGTTTCGTTCTCATCAGTCCTTTCTTTGCCACGTTCGGTTTGTGCCGTCGTTGGGCAGCTTTTAGGAAGCTGGAATTCCTCAGGACAAATGACCTCAGCGTGGAAAAGGAGAGCGGATGTGGAAAGTGAGGAAGGAGCGAAGCAATCTTCAAAAATGACTTTTGCATATTTATGGGCAGCACCGTTTTACCGTGATTGAATGTCAGGCCCTCTCGCAGTCGCGCATAAATATCCGTATCTTTGTGGCAGCGATTGCATGGCCGGCACTCACCTCTCACACGTTTACACCTCGCGTTAAAAGGTGACCTTCTGTGTGATTTGCTCAGATTTTTACCTCAAAAATTGTGCTTGGAACACGGCCACTGTGGATCTCCAGCTTTTTCAGGACACTGGCTGTTGGTTTGACAAAGCCATTGATCTACTCGTAATCTACCAAAGTAAAATCAGATTGTACCAGCCTGTGAACAAACATATTGCACCTAAAATTAATACAGTTTTCAGTTTCCAGGTCTCAGTGATGCAAGTCCGAATCACGTTTTGGGTCTCTGGTGCGAGTCCGATTTGAGTATCGAGTCTTGATGGTCTGGTCCGAGTCCAAGTCTTGAGTCTGTGGAACTAGTTGAATTTGAGTCTCAAGTCTCTTGTGATTGTCTAAGTCGAGTCTTGAGTCTCTGGTGCGAGTCCGAGTCTTGAGTCTTCGGAGTTAGTTTGGAGTCGAGTCTGGAGTCTCTGGTACGGGTCGGAGTCTTGAGACTTTGGAGGTTGAGTCTGCAGTGTTTATCCGAGTCTTTGTAGTTAGTTGGAGTTGAGTCTTGACTCTCTGGTGCTTGTCAAAGTTGAGTCTTTTGTCTCTGGAGCTAGTTGGATTCGGGTCTGGAGTCTGTCAGAGTCAAGTGTCAAGTCTCAAGTCCAAATCAAGTCTTGATTTTGTGATATGAGTCTGTGGTGCAAGTCTAAGTTGAGTTTCGAGTCTCTGGTGCTAGTCTGAGTTGAGTCTCGAGCCTGTGGAGCGAGTCCGAGTTGAGTCTCTTGAGCTATCTGGAGTTATTTCTTGAGACCTGGGTCTCTGGTGTGAGTCTGAGTCTTGAGTCACTGGAGCTAATAGAGTCTTCAGTCTGTGGTGCAAGTCTGAGTCAAGTCTTGATTCTATGGTAGGAATCTGAGTTGAGTCTCGACCATGCGGTGCCAATACAAGTCGAGTCTTGAGTCTCTGGTGCTAGTCTGAGTTGAGTCTCGAGTCTCTGATGCTAGTCCAAGCCGAGACTTGATGCAAGTCGAGTTTCATATCTCTGAGGTGCGAATCACAGTCGAGTCTCATGTCTCTGAGGTTCCAGTCCAAGTCTGAAGTCTCTAGTGAGAGTCTCGAGTCTCAGGTGCGAGTCCGAGTCGAGTCTCAAGTCTATGGTGCAAGACCAACTTCCAACTTTCTTCTTCCCCACACCTTCTTTCTTTTTAATGGCTAGTTCTGTCAGTGAATGATAGTTTGCGGTGCAGCGAAATCTGCTTCGCCGTGTGCCAAAAAAGTGCTGCAGATTTCAGGTTTGTTAACATTAATGCGGCATTGCATTTAGCCAATTAGGCAAGATGACAACTAGTAGCTAAAATAGCAATTGTGCTAGCTAGCTACCATCCCAAGCTCTGGTATCGATGATTGTTTTTTATTTAAAAAGCTGTCTTGATAGTTATCACCATGCATTACATCTGCATTTCCTACCTTCTGAATGAATAAGAAACACTAAAAATTTTGAATGGCTGGTTCTAAATGTATTTTTCTACATGTACATTCCTGTGTTATTTATTTGATAGTAAGTTTTCTTTTTTATGCAAAATTGTTCTTAAGTCAACCTTATTGTTTTATTTTTACCTCATATTTTATTGTGTACTTTTTATTTTATTGTTTGTCCTAGAGCTGTAATGTAAATGAGACGGTGGGTGAGCCCCTGCCCCATTACAAATAATGATGATGATGATAATAATAATAAGGACTATAACATAGTTAATGACTCATTTATCCAGTTGTTTGCCTTGTAATTCCCACCTGACCACTCCTAAGAAGACCTCGGTCTTTGAGCATGAATGACACAAACAAGGATCTGTAAGGTTGAACTGCGCCGTCCTTTTTTGTTGACACTCGTTGAACTGGACTCTATTCACAGGACACTTATGGAAAGTAAGTGACCCCAGCTAAACGAACCTTGTCTTGGAGGTAAATCTACTTCTCTTGCATCAACCACACTGCTTCCCCTCATGTAGAAACCTTGGTTACCGATGACTGTTGGGTAAACATTCGGACAGAAGATGGCAGTGTTGGTCCTCGGAATTTCTCTGCATAGTCCAAGATCAGCAGGAATTCATAGCGTCTCGGAGCTGTAGAAAGTCCACAGCATGCATTCTACCAAAAAGAGACAAAAGAAAGGGGTGAAAGAGAACGAAAGAAGGACAAAAAAAGATGTTCTCTTTGCTCTGCTCTCCTCCGACTCTGCCCGTTCTGCAGTTGTAGGCCGCCTCCCTGATGAAATATTAAAGGCCGATTTCATGGGCTGGAGCAGGCAGGCCGGTCATGCAGACACAAACGCTACTCGTCAGGGGGAGTGCGTCGCGTTTGCTCTTCGCTAGTCACGACTTGGATGGAAACTACCTTGAAAGGAGAAGCTAATTACACTCAGGATGACCTCATCACACATGCCTTTAACCGGCTGAAATTAAAGCACTGGACTCATGCAAGTGCCTGATGGCATAATAAGACTTTATTGACTTCATTAACCTCACTGTATTTAATTTATGTGTCATGACCCGTCTACATAATGGCATCCACTTTACTTTATTGATTTGCTATGTAACTTCGATTCACATTTTTTATGCTCACCCAGATCTTAACACAAGGTCAAAATGTTGACTTTACCTCGCCTGGAATGAATTGATGGCACTGTAGGCATTTCCAGGGACCACAAATGGAGGCTTCAATTAACAGACGTCCCTCGCACTGAAGGTGTTTCTGCCTGGCTGGACTAACTCTAAATGGCTCCGAGAAAAGCACCAAGAGATCCGATCCAGATGGAGCATTATCATTAAGAAAACACTCAAGCATATTGAATTTTAGATTGAAATGTGTGCCCACCCAATGGGACCGAAAAGTCAAGCATTGCGCTTAACATGATTAGCACATAAGCTTCGGCGCCTGCATTCGGTTCCATACAGCAGCCTGTTTTAGAAGCATACCCAAGACATTGTAATATGGAAATGTCGATGTAATTTGCTTGTTTACTTGCTATTGTTGAGTCTCAAACAAGCTGCTGGTCTCAAGGCATGCCACTCCACCTACTAGCATCTTACGTTAACCTGATTGTTTAGGTCAAACCGCTTGTTTGGATCGCAATAATTGTACATTACATTTAGCTGTTTCACACACCACTGGCCGAATAAGGTCGTACAGATTACAGAGAACTCTTGCTGTGCAAATTGTGCAAAATTCAAAGGCTGACTTTCATGTTGGTTAAAACAGAAATTCAGAAGGTCTTCATTTTTCAGTATCACAAAACAAGGCAGGGGGTATCGTTTTAACAACAAAACATGTTACCCACGTTTTCAGTATTGAGTCCACTCTTTGCCTTTATTACAGCTTCCATGCTTTTCAGGAGACGTGCTTTCAGTTTTTCGAAGAAATCTGCAAGATTGCAACACTGATCCAAAGTTCAGTGTTAGAAGTTGGTTGCATTTTCTGCTTCTCACCATCCAACGAATTCCCCCATTCCATGATGTTGAGGTCTGGACTCTGGGGTGGCCAGTCCCTTGCTCTCAGAACACTAGCATCTTCTTTGCCTGATTTACAGTTTTATATTTCTCAGTAAGGGCTACACATTCTTTCAGAACCATGATGCTGAGTTATCTCACAGTGGAAGGACAGAAAGGAACGCCTTTGGATTTGTTCAGATCTGAAGATTTTCTCTTATCTCTCATAGATGAAAGCTGTTATCTAATGGAGACAGTTTGGGTGGTCTGCTCGGTCTTGCGCATTTGTTGGGAGTCCTGCGTTTGATCTATTTCTTTCAATAATTTTTGGTCATTCCTGCTTTTTTTCCTTTTATTTTCATTGCAAATTGAATAAATTGCACCTAGTTGGTGTTTTGACTGCAAATGAAAGAAATTAAGAGTAGTTTCTAACTTTTGCAGTGTATTGTTTTTTCTTAATATAGACATTTTGACATTATTAACTCATTTTGTCTTTTGAGGTCTTAGAATTATAAATAATGAATATATCATGTTGCAGGTTGTAAAGGATATGTTTGAAAATGGTTAGCATGGATGAGATGCGATATGAATTAAACATCAGTGCTGTCTGTCTAGTGCCTCACTAGGGCCTAAATAATTAAGAAAATTGAGTATTCCTTCATTATGTTGGTTCATTTTCTTATGTTGTTGTTTGGAAGCACTGTTTTTTGTTACTTCTTTAGACTCAATCAGAATTCTAGACAAATGACCAAGTATTTGAAGCCTGTAAAGTGCTGTTCAGGCCAGCGCTAATGCTAACTGGTGAGGCATATTGTTAAGATACTGGTGTCAGTATCTAGTATGAATTGGCCCAAAGAGGATTTTAGGGGTATGGGCCCACAGTGCAAGTCCCCCCCCTACCCAGTGGAAACTCCTTTAAAACCAGTGACATTTTGAAGTGGTGATGTGATCAAGCATCCAATTTACACAGTTCCCCCCTTAATCCATGCATTGTCCATCAACCAAGACATGCTTAGTGTCTGAAGGTTGCTTCTTTAGCTTGAAGCTATGAAGCTAAAGTTTCTTGCAGTGTAACATCATGAAAACGACATGCATAAAACACTGGGACAAAGCTATTTTAAAAAACCAGGCTTGTTTTTTGCACAGTGCATAGTAGCAATGATCAGCTACTATTCCTTAGCTACATTAGCCTTGTAGCTTCAGTGCAAAACTAAAGAAGCAAACTTCAGACACCAAACTTGTCTTGGCTGATCGACTACGTTAGGAGTAAGAGGAAAATTGTCCAAATTAGATTTTTGAGCGAGCCATTGCTTTCACTGAAGAGAGGAAGTCGTTGCGGGTTGAGGTTAAGCCCACTGCTTAGGGCGAGATGGGTGCGAGTAAGCGTTAAGAAAACCGAGAGGCCGTGGAGAACCCCAGATCTAGGCCACCAGCCCGGAGTGCAACGTCACCCGCTTTCAGTCCACCACGTCCGTCCTCCCTGTGGGCCTCTTGCTGGTGGCCGCAGTCTCCATTCAACCCTTCCTCCCTGTGGTC
Organism: Piaractus mesopotamicus; assembly: GCA_023558415.1. Classification (NCBI taxonomy): domain Eukaryota; kingdom Metazoa; phylum Chordata; class Actinopteri; order Characiformes; family Serrasalmidae; genus Piaractus; species Piaractus mesopotamicus. The sequence goes on along the minus strand of JAILXH010271766.1, from coordinate 5,753 downwards.
TCCCTCCCTCCTTTTTTAGCTCAATCTACTCCTCTGTTCATTCGTTCATATCTATAATTCATGCGGAATGAGATCATTAAATGTGCAGGGATATTTGTGGAATGAAAGTTTAATTAAGCTGGCCGTTTGGCCAGCGGTGGCATGGCTGTCCGTGTGGCTTCCTGCCGGCCGAATTGATCTGAGCTGAACTTGGGCTTAATGGCCTGAGTGGACCTCCTTTCCAAAGGCGACAGATTGCTTTTCGGATGCTTTCTAGGCGCTGTCCTGGACGTATAGGGATTCTTTCTAGATGCCGTACTAAGAGTATAGGGATCAATCATGCTTAATGCAATGAGCTGGCAAGGTCTCGGCCCTCTCCCCAAGTAAACGGCTGCAATTATGTATGAATGTGTGGCAGGCGTGAATAGGTAAACAGGTGTATACGCAACACAAGAGCATGGAAATAGATGTAGGTATTGTGTATGACATACACTATGCATCCGTGTGACATCGGTTCATGGGATGTAATGATAATAAAACTTATAACTCTTGTTTAAGGGGGTTTACCAGTGCTACCATCTCGCTAGGCTGGATATATAAACAAGGTAAAACGATATTTTTTTTTTTTTTTTTCTTTTCAACTAAATCAGATGTTTGGGGGTTAGATGTGTGATCTGTGCTCTGTACCTTTGGTTAATTGTCAAGATAATCAAATAAATATATACATACAAATCAGATACAGTCAAATCCATAAATATTTGGTTTTAGATGTTTACCACAGAATATTGGAGTTGAAATTAAGTAATTAACATGAGCTCAAATTGGCTTTAAGTTGACCATATTTACAGCCGAACTGGGGGAACAAGGTATGAATTACATTTTAGGGGGACAAACTAACAATCATAAATTTAAATGGTTTAATACATGGTTGCGAGAAATGCTTTTTTCAGTTGGATTGAGCTCAGGTGATTGGATTGGCAATTTCAAAACATTCCACTTCTTTGCGTTAAAAAACTCTTGGGTTGCTTTCGCATTATACTTCGGGGTTCAGTGTCTATTTGCACTAAGGAGCGTCTTCCAGTGAGTTTTGCCTTTGGCTGAATCTGCGAAGATAATATAGCCTACACACAGTCACATCATCAATAAATACAAAGGAACCGGTTCCATTGACAGTCATACATGCCCATGCCATTGAACTACCTCCACCATGTTTAACAGATGAGGTGTTATGGTTTGGTTATTGAGCACTTCCCTCCCTTCTCTATACTCTTTTCATTATTCTGGTACCTTAACAAAGTTAACAAAGGTTAACAAAGTCTGGGGTAAACCCTCTGTATTTACTCTAAAGAAGTCCTCTTTTAATTGCTGAGTCAGGTAAGGTGTTCTTGGTTCTTCTTTACCAGGGAAATTTGTAAGTCCACTACTGTCATTTTTCACGATCTTCTGATATGTTTGGTGTTACTGAGCTCACGTGCATTATTTCCTTTTAAGGATGTACCAAATAGTTGATTTGGCCACACCTAATGTTTTTACTATCTCTCTGAAGAGTTTGTTCTGATTTTTTAGCCTTATATCACTGGTAGCTCTTTGGCTGTAAAATTGAGAGTTAACAGCAAACAGATTCCAAATGCAAATGCCAAACTTGAAATCAACTCTAGATCTTTTATCTGCTTACATGTAAGTAATGAGGGAATATCACACACCTGGCCATGGAACAGCTCAGCAACCAATTGCCCAATTACTTTTGAACCCTTAAAAATGGGGCTATGTATGAGAATGATTGTAATTCCTACACTGTTCACCCAAATTGGATATAAATAAAAGTCGGCATATGCATTATTGAATTTCAACTCCAAAATGTGGAGGTATACAGCTAAAATAACTTGTCTGTGTCCAAATATTTATTCATCTGTATATATATATCTGAGGTGGTTAGATGCAATTGCTGTTTGGACACCTTGTGGTGTTACTGCGTCAGCTGAGCCACATCTTGCTGTGGTCACAAGGACATACTTGACTTGCCACTCAGTTAGCATGAATAAGTCTACATTAAGGTTTAATTTGCTCAGACTTTCTGAAAATGTAAGCAGCCTTGTCATGCCCCTCTGAGCCACAGCATGCCACGAAGTGTGGGAAACTCATAAATTACCAGTTGGCACGTCCCTTATTTTTAGTGGAAATTGTGTTTTAAGATTTTTCAAATTCCCTTTTCAAATTGCCCTGTTCTTTTACTATTGTACTCCTGAACAGGACAATAAAATACAGTGAAAGCAACATTGAGTGTTTCCATTTTAGAAGTGAAGTAGGCCTCCTCCGCAGCAAATCAGCTTTAGTTTGGTGAACCCCTCCTACTGTCAAGGCAGGATATCTATCAAAGGTACTTTCACTGAGTTAAACTATCACAAAAATGAAAACTATTGATGAAAAAATGTTCTTATTTTCTGAAATCCAAATACAATTTAATATTATTGAAATAAATGCAAACTAAACCAAAACAGCATGATATAAAACAGCAACAGCAACAAAGCAACAATTATGCTGAAAAGGAGTATTGTTTTCATATATTCAATGCATGTAGGGCGGTCTTTTATAATTATGTACTGTATGTTTTATGTATTACGTGGCTGTACTACTTTCTTAAAGCAAGTGTAGGTTGTTTACTGCGCAATATGGGGCGTGGTCTACAGGTCATGTAGTGACCTTTGCTGGATGAACTACAGATTTGAACCTGCAAAGCTAGCAACATGTGTATGTGTATGTTTTTGTTTTTTTGTTTTTTTGTTTTTTTTTTAACATGTGA
>JAILXH010271744.1:0-11859 GCA_023558415.1 Piaractus mesopotamicus | reverse complement strand
AACTGTGCAGCAGCAGATGAGCTATCATCTCTGACTTTACATCTACAAGGTGAACTGACAAGGTAGGAGTGTCTAACAGAGTGGACAGTAAGTGGACACAGTGTTTAAAAATTTCCCTTGGAGATGAATCCTGGTTAGTTTATTAATTATCTTTAAGCTCTGTGCCCACTTGTGGTGCTTAAATAATAAAAAAGCATGCATGAGTTCATATGCTTTTCCCAAAAGAATAATGACAAAATCTATTAACACAGTTAAAACATCAGAGTATTGGAGATTTAATCAGAGGGTGTGATTAATCTCAGTGGGGACAAAATACCACTGAGACTACTATTTATTCAACCCTTGAACACAGCCAGAAAGAGGGCCCTACTGATGAGTGATGCCGTGGTCTACATATTCTGGTCAGCTACTCTTCTCGACTATGCTATGATGGTATGAGCTCTGCTATATATGCTTTATTTGATTTACAATCAGTAGCAGTATTCTTTACAGATACATCATACAGCATTTGTTTTATCTGACTTACATTTTATCTGGAAAAGCACTGTTTTAAATAATATCTTTCATATTGTTGGGCCTATGTGTTGTGTCATTCTAAGTAAAATAAAATGCAATGTGCTACACTTTAGATGTTTATGGAAACAAGACAGAATGTGTACATGTTTTGAGTCTGAATACATTCTAGTGGGAATCGAGAAAAGACAGTCATAATTGTTTGTTTGCACTCTCTCTGAGCACATGCAATATGCCCTTAATTTATTCTCTAAAGATGCCTGACAGTCCCAGAGGACTAGTTGGACAGGATGCAGATCCTAAGAGATTGCACACCCTCAGTAAACATGCAACACTAATGAGGCTGTCATAGTTACTCAAAGCAACTGACGTTTAGTCTTTGACTCAAAGCAACTGATGTCTCATCTTTGACTATCATTTTAGAATAACAAGTCCACTGCCTGTGTCCATAACACTGGTCCCTTAGGCCACCTTGCCCCATTAGGCAATCTGTAAGGAAATAGTGACATGTTTCTTGTTGTGTGAAGTCTGTGACCCAGCACATGAAATGGATATGGATATGAAATGAAACAATGACTACGCCTATAAGGTTAGGTTAAAGTTCAGAGTCTTTTTACAGACTTTTTCAGAGTGTTTTAAACATGTAAACAACTAAGCATAGACCATATATAAAAATAACTGTAGTTATTTACATACACCTGTGTATGTAAATAACTACAGTTATTTTTATATATGGTCCCCTGCTTAGTTGTTTCTTGATCAGACATGCGCTTTTACATGATTTGTGCACAAAAGAGCTAACAAAGGGTCTACAATTAATCCTAGATGTGGCAATTTCTTCACAGAAAACCACGTATAGGTAGCCCGAAAAAAACTGATGTGTCCAAGACAATGCCATCAGAATGATAACACACCAGAATGACCTTAATGTTAGCCAAAAGATGCAAATTACAGGCATGCTACAAAAAAGCAAGGCCAGGTTACTATTTGCAAAATAAAAAGAAAATAAAGTTTTCATGATCCAAAGAGTACTACCTCATCTGAGTAACATGGAGTCATAGGCAGGTATGGCTCACTTGTCTCTATTCATGTGACTATGAATGGCAGCAGCTGAATAAACTGTAAAGTGTACACAAGCATCTTAACTGGTCTGATGCGCCCAGATGCATATATGGCTTTTTAAAAAACAAAAAATGGAATGTTCTTGGCAGGCCAAGTCAGTCACTCTTGTGCTTGCATTTCACTTGCTAAAGAGAAAACTGAGGGAAAAAATTATCTCTAAAAATACTTAAAAAGGCTACATTGCAGGCCTGGCTGAACTTCACTAGGGAAAAGACCCTTCAGGCAAGCATCAGCAGTAAAGTACTATACATGACAATTTTATTAAGATTATATTAATATTGTGCCAATTGCTTATGGTCTAATGAGATGGGGAGAATTTGCATTTTTGGGGAAAAAGGTCATCCTTTTCTTTGTTCATTGTCTCCAGGAACACTGTTGTCTATGACCTTTCTGATCAGGGTGAAAATAAAAAAAGGTTTGAAAAGCATAGAATGGTTGAAAATTTGCCAGGACAAGGATGCATGAGCATACTGACCCTACATACAGTTATAATAAGAGAGGCAAAAAGGAAACCAAAGATCACAGTTTCAGCACTGCATAGTTTTCTTGAATCTTGGACTTCCATGACCAGAAGCTTTTTTGAGTGTACCAGAAATGAAGCTTTTCCTAAAAGCAAGGGACAAACATGCAGCGCATGAACATGTCACAAAACTAGAGATTTGCGTGAAGTGGTCAGATGAGACAAAAAACTTTAATTTTTGGTCATGCATACCATTGTCACATTTGGTGAATAAAGGGACTGCATAAAATAAAAGCACCAGGTATCCAATGTGTGATATAATGGTGCATCATTGATGTTTTGCTGCTAGCGGTCCAGGGATTTTTGTGAAAATCAGTGGCATAATGAATTCCACTAAATACCAGGAGATTTTTGCCCAAAATCTATCTGTGTCTGCAGGCTGAAATTTGTCTGTAAACGGAACTTTCACCAAGACAGTTACCCAAAACACACTTCAAATTAGAATTTCTTCCAATTACAAAAAAACAGTGTTGTGTATTGAAGAGGGCAGCCCACAAATGAAGACCCAAGAATATCAAGGAAATGGGAATGTTCATCATGGAGAAGTGATAATAATAATAATTCTGGAGCTGACTATTTATGGTATAACTCAGGGGGAACAGCATTTCTTGTGGTGTTTTAGTAAAATCAAACAGATGTGCTACAGAGACCATAAAAAAATATAAAATTATACAAGCAAAAAGACCAGGCAAGCCAACATTGGTGCAGAATATTATCTCAGAACGCACCACTTGTTAGACTTTGGGCCAAAGTGTTGCGGTGATGAGCGTTTGCCTCACTCTGAATTCAATTCATGAAGGCCTTGCTTAATAGCTAATAAGCTGAATAAGGTGTGTTTAAGTGTGCTGAAGTCTGCAGTGTTTTGGCCCGTGAGAACCGGAGCATGACACGTGTTATAGATTATTAGGTATAATGTCTCATCCTTATAGAACTGACTAAGCTAACACATAAAAGGACAATTCGTTGAGATGGGGACAGAGCAGGCTTCCCCAGGGCAGAATGTCCAGGGAAATAATTGACAGCTTTTACTATAAAATACTGCAACAAAGAACATAAGACTTTGAGAGTTCTGAGAGAGAGGTGAGGCCAGAAGTCTGTCAGTCATGTTATGGGTAGATCTGAGAATCAAACAATACAGATACATATGTATTGTGCAATCAGTAATGCATAGTGATGAGTACTCCTATGCAAGTAATGTGTATAGTAAAAAAACAAATACATAGTAATGCACACAATATGATTTTGATTCAGTTGATGTAATATGTTTATCATGTTGATGAAAGCTGTATGTGAATTCACTTTTTTTTTCTTAGTGTTTTCAGTATGTCACAAGAAAACCGGAGTGCACTTACTGTTGTAACAGAGTTTTTCATCGTTGGCTTCCCGGGACTTCGGCCTGAGTACTATAATTTACTGGCCACCATTTTTTTGGTCATTTATGTGACAACTGTATTGGGGAATTTAGTTCTGGTGGTGTCATTTGCAATTGCGCCAAATCTCCAGAAGCCTATGTATATCACCATGCTGAGCCTAGCCCTGTCTGATATTGGATTCTGCACAGTTGCTTTGCCTAAAATAATCTCTCGCTACTGGTTCAACAACGGATCTATCTCCTTCTATGCTTGTCTGATACAGAAACATTTCATTCACTATTTTGGGACTCTGAACTCTCTTATTATGATGACCATGGCTATAGATCGCTATCTAGCTATCTGCTTCCCACTCAGATACCCTATACTTATGACCAATCGGACTATGAGTCATCTATCATGGTTTTCATGGGTGTCTGCTATGATTGCCCCTGGCATTAACACTATCCAGAGTACAGAGATGGTGTTTTGTGGGTCTAATTTAATTATTCACTGCTACTGTGACAGTATGTCTATGAACAGTTTAGCCTGTGGTGATATTACATTACAAAAAGATATTACGACCACAGTGGCTTCGATTGTACTTCTTTTACCTTTCTCTTTCATCATTTTCTCCTATATCAGCATTGGGATGTCTATAATCAGAACAACAAATAATCAAGGCAGCCTGAAAGCCTTCTCTACCTGTGCCACACAGCTGTGTATCATTAGTATCTATTACATTCCACGTCTCTTTGTGTATTTTACACCTTACATGCCTTATTTCAAAATGGATATAAATCAGAGACTTGCAGTCACTATGTTTTATGGATTGTTCCCACCACTAGTAAACCCCCTCATATATTACTTTAGGACTAAAGAGATCCGTCTTCTGCTATTGAAGTGGTGCACTCAGAAAAATGAGATAGGCCCAAAAATGAATATTGTGGCTGTTTCTAAGTAAAACACAGTATATGTTGTTGTTGTTATTAATAGTTTTAAAGCATTATCACTGTGTATGCTTCATCTAATCTAATCTCTGTATTCAGAATGTATATATTGTTGTTTAGTCACTAACCCATTAATCATTGCCACTATTTTCATAAAAAAACATAACGTAAGAGGATTTTTTGGAGACTTATTGTGATACGTCTTGCATACTTGCGTACATAAAAAATATTATTTATCAATCCAAAACAATAAATCTTGGGCAGATGATGAAAAAACTGTTTCCTCCAGCCAAATGTAAGATGTACAATCTGACACAATCATAGATAAAAACATAAACCTGTGATATTCCATCATAGCACAGGTTTATGATTTTGTGAAGAGACTTTATAACCCCAGTAGGCTGGTAGGTGTTTGAAGTTTCAGACAAGCATCCAAGGCATCCATTTAAAAAATACAAGTGCTCTAGTAAAAAAAAAAATGTTTTGGTACCAAAACTCTGGTACCAAAAAGATTTTTTTTTTCTTTCAAGTAAAAGCATGAAAGTATGTGCTCCTAGATATACTGAAAATAAAAATGTAAATGTATTTATTTAAAAAGTGTTTGTAATTAAAAATTTGGAAACAGGGCTCACGACTGTACCACCCCAGTAGGTTGGTAGTTGGTAGTTGGTAGTAGCAGCTCCATGAAAACATCCAAGGCCTTGTTTTACTCTGCAATAAGCATAAGCAGGTGGGCCGGTAGCATTCTGGCCTAGTTACTGTGAGTAAATGTATAAACTCATGCATATAGGCTCAAGAACACTCAGCCAAACTACAAATATTACATTCAAGGGTACATCTGTAGTAATTTAAGGGGTTAAACACTGGATTGAGCTCAGATGTACCTCAAGTTAGCTTCTTATTCTCATTTTCCATTCCACCTTAAATGATGTAGCAGTTACTCTCAGATACCTGGATTGGCACTAGTTTGTAACTGTTGCACTATTTAAGGTAGAACAGAAATTTAAATAACATGCTAAAATTAGCTATGAGAGATATTGAGGAACCTCACGGGGCATGTCATGCAAAGCTGTGGCTACCCACAGCCGCCACCCCCCCGGCCCCCGTTGTTTGTTAGTTTGAGATGTGCTTGTGTGTTGGCTGAGATTTATTGCATTCTGTGGTGGGTTATTTGGTGTGGGAGTCAATGCCACAGTGGTATCAGAGTGGTAGGTCAATGAATTCAGTGGCAGATGGTGAGGAACACAGAGCCCAATGACATGGTGGGTATAGGTGACAGAGGACAGCTGGTGACCTGGTGAGAAGGAGCTGGGGCATATCTGCCTACCATGAAACAATGCTGAAAACATGTCGGAGCCGTACTCTGTGCAACTGCAAGTGATCACCTGGCATCATGGCTAGACAGTGGCCATCACTGCGATGCAGCTGTGCCTGGCCCTGAAGAGGAAAGCACCACAGGTGCTTGTGCTCCTGCTGGCAGAGCAAAACAATGACCCAGTGGCACCGTCTACGGCCCTCCAGCAGTGCTTTGGGCAGGTGCCCACAGCGCTGTTAGTGAAAAATCCACTCCCAGACAGACCAAGGCTAAAGAGAGAGCAGCCCGAAAGAGGCTCATCAGTGTTCTTGCTGTGACCAGGCATGTTCCTGCATACTGAGAATGGCCTTCCAACTCTAGTTCAGCGGCTGAGTTGACATGAGGGAGAGGAAATGACTTCTGATTGTCCTGGGGGGAACTGAGTTGAGCGCACAAGTTCTGTCTGGTAGTGGTCAGGGCTGTGCTTGATCTTAAGAAGGAAACTTCACACCTGTAGAGGTGACAAGTAAAGCTGTGTTCAGCAGCCAGTGGTGGAGTAGAGGCAGAGAGACAGGACTCCCTGGCAGTGTGGCCTCATCTTTCCTGGGGGAAATCACCAGCAATGGAGGAGCTGAACACAGGACTAGAGCTGGTGGACAGAATCGCGGAGGTGGAGTGTGTTATCAGGTTGAAGACACTATGGCTTTTCATGGGTGAAGCTGCTGGTATGGGAAAAGCTCAACATGCAACAAGCTGGCAGAAGGATACCCGAGTGTTGTGGGCACCCAAGCAGCATTCTTGTTAGCATCAATTACAAAACAGATGATGGAAGAAGCAGAAGGCAAGGCAAGCAGCAGCGGCAAGTAAGGAGGAGGTTTGGGTGACGACGGAAGTGCTTTCGCCCATTGAGGATGAAAACCACATTGCTAGGGAGCCCCGACTCTCTGCCCTGACTTTGATACTTGCCGCTTGCACACAGCTTAACTTGTCCCCTCTCCAGGTCCAGCGTTTGCTTCTTAAGCTCGAGCACAGCCCCAGTCGCACTAAGAAATCCAAGGCAAGTATACACGCATTGTGCATGAGCTGTTGCTCAGGCTTGACAGAAGAGCAGATACAATAGCTGTAGGAGGTTCTGCACTGTTACAGGATCATCTTCGCGGCCACAGAGGAAGACTGTACACAGACCGACGTAGCACAACACAGCATCAACAGGTATTCTAGGCCACGAAGTCTGCAAACCTCCGCCTGCACCCCCAGAAATGCAACCTCCTTCAGTAGTCTAGAATTTCTTGGGGCACATGGTGAGCAGTGTAGGAGCAGAAACGGACCCAGGAAAGGTGCATGTGGTGCAGTAATGCAGTGTTAGTAAATTGTGACGCTTCCTGGGTCTGGCATCATGCTACTGGTGCTTAGTACATGGGTTTACTGACATGGCTCACAATAAAGGGTGCTGCCATGTGAGGAGGTGGACTGCATGTTGCTGCCCTCCTTGCCCAACTATAGCCACATTTACATGCAGCCTAATAATCCATTAATAATACGACTAATAGCTCAGAATATGTCCATGTATAGACTTCAATTGGAATAGTATAGTCCGACTGACGCCATTCGGAATACAATTTCCATCCGATTAAACGAGGTGCGTAATCCTGTAAATAATCCATTAAATAGAAGAATAATAGCCATGTAAACACCTGTATCCAATTACATTTCCAATCGGAACATTTAAGTATGTTCTGTGCACATGCGTCGCATCATAGCAAAAGTTAATAACATTCCACATGGTGGGAGCAGAAACTGGTCTGCAGAGGAGACAGAGTTTATGCTTGGAACTTTAAAAGACAACGATGGGACGGGTGTCCAGCTTATGTGTCTCAGAACATGAAGTCTTCCTCTCGCCCTTCTTTAATAAGTACATGTGAGGTACATTTTTCTGAGCCTGACATCATTTTAAAGGAATTAAAAACACAAGCGCCAGCTGAAAACTCATCTCACTCTGACTGGACCTCACGTGATGTTTGCTGTCATGGTAACGTTTACTCTAAGCGGTACTCCACGCATGCGTGCCATTTTGGATCGCATTACTTGTAGTGCGCATGTAAACAAAGATTTTCATCAGATTGTTGAGTAGAGTGAGCATAAACACCTCAGTCTTAATCTGTAATCGGAATGTATTCAATCGGATTGGCAAAAATCTTTGCATGTAAACATAGCCTATGTGAGGCGCCAATACTGACATTCCCCAGTGTGGGCAGTGAGTTCTGCATGGACACAGACACCAGTGATAAGAGCATCAGTGCTATCCTCTCACAGGTACAGGATGAAAATGAGACAGTCATTGCATACTACAGTCAGCACCTGAACAAGCCAAAGCGTATGTCGAGAAGGGACTGTGTGTCGTGGGTGGGCTTTGCCATTTCCACCTAACCTGTATGGTGTCCCCTTCGTCCTATCATGCCTTGCTGACCTGGCTCATGCAGTTCAAAAAGCCTGAGGGCCAGATCGTGAGGTGGAATGGCATTACAGGAGTACCACTTTACCCTCCGGCATGGTACTCTCCATGCCTTGATGAGAAAGTGTAGATAGCTGAGAGGAGTGCTACTGCTCCCAGTGGCACTGCACTTGAAGCTGTGAGCATTAAGCACTTTCATCATGCCCAGGAGGAGAGTGCAGAGCTTTTTAGGACATGCACTTGGCTCCAGATGAGGTGGAAACCAGACTGGACAAATGTGACACCTCATGGATCCACTGCTAAGCTGGTACAGTCACTGGTTGCACAATGAGATGCTGTGCTGTACGTAGGAGGAGCTGGTGCCTGGGAAGCGCATGAGACTGAGAGCTGGTCCTGCACAGCCTGAGAAAGACAATGTGCTGCAGTGTGGTTCTGGCCTGGCTGCTGCACAGACGTGTGTCAGAGCAATGCTGCAATCTGTGGCAAAGAAGGGACCAGAAAGGACAGCGTTGCCATTGATGTCCTGGACCCCTTTCCCAACACTGATGCAGGGAACCCCTATGTTCTCATGGCCATGGATTATTTCACAAAATGTCCCAAGGCACATGTGGTTTCAGCCACAATGGCAAAGCTCCAGAAGAACTCTACATTGACCAGCGATGCAATTTCGAGTCAGCAGTCATGTCCGAGGTCTGTAACCGGCTGGGCATTTGCAAGACTATGCCACTTCACCATCAGAGCAATGGCCTCATGGAGCGTTTTAACCAGATGCTCACCACTCAGCCCGCCATCGTCACTGTTCAGCAACAGTTCAGAACCGACATCTATCCCGCTCTGCTCTGTTGACTGAGTCTTATGCCTAAAGTCATGTGTAATGTAGCCCAAACTATAAAAGGGCATCACACATCATCCACCTCTGAAAACTTCTCGCATTTCCACACCCTGTCCGAGTGACGAGTGGCTCTAGCAGTCACGTGGCATTCATAGAAACAACATTTGTAACTAATTATTCTGTTCTATTTCATACCTCCTGACCGCCAAAGGGCTGCTTAGCCTATGGGTGGCCAGGTACCAACATTGTTGGAAGGACTGGTGCATCCCGTTAAGGCTGGTCAATGGCTGTCAGAAACTGAAGCACACTAGCTCATAGTTAAAGCCACGTTAATCTGAAAGAATATTGTGGAAGAAGATTACCAGGTTGCTGCCGAACAGATGTCCAAAGTGCTAGCCCTCTAGGAGCAGCTTATAAAGGTGTAACACCCCTGGCTGAGTGACGTACCACCTTATTTGAAGGGTGCAGCACTAGCTGTTTTGTAAACCATAGTGATTACCTGAGCCACCCTATACAAAAACCCCTTCTTTGAGAAGTCACATATTTGGAGGTGCTCTGGGTGAGGGTGCCATATACCTCCCCTCCATTTGAGATAGGAGATCAGCTCACAAAGTAATGCTTCAATAGCATCTCAGCCAATTGCACTGATGATTCCACTGCTAATAGAAGGTGGGAGATTGTGTTGTCAATGTGATCCCTTTGGTCAGCATAATTATAAGCTCTGCGAGTATCATCATCTCTGCACCTACAGGATTTACTTGGGCAATGTACCTCCAAGTGCATTGCCTAGCCTGGTGAGACAACCAAGGAGGCAACACAAGTATCTACAGGAGGCATTTTTGCTCCTTGTTTCCAATGGCATGCTCCAGAAAAGTGGGATGTGTCTGTGAAGTGGATGTAAAGGCAGAGAGAAATTCTTCAATTAATGTGTCGAATGAGAACAGGCGTGTCCACGGAGGAGTGTCTCAAGTAGGCACTTGTGCCAGTAGCAGGCTGCACGGCTGCACTCTCTCCAATCCTAGACAAGCCAGAGTGGCTCAGATGGTGGCTAACAAAGAATAAGAGCCACCCATTGTGCACTCATTCATCTCATCTGGGCCCACACTAGACTGTGTGTTCTCAAAAGAGGAGCACGAATCAGGGGGCCGAAGCAACAGGCTCCTTCTCCGAGATGAACAGAGAGTCTGGTGGCTGCAGTAGAGACTGCATCATCATCCACAAACTTCTCCCCTGGGGAGAGATATTCATTACAGGCTTAACAGCTGTAGTGAGCAGTACCCTAACTGGAAGTGCTGCCTGCTGAGGCTGGAGTAACACCAACAAGGCTTCCATGCGGGCCAAGGAGCAGGAAAGGTCCTCTTATCTTTTATGTTGTTTCGGATCTCGAACTTGTTTTAGACTTCTTTTTGGGTGCATGCGCTGAAGTGGAGTGCATTCACTCTACTCATGGTAGACGGTGCTCCTGAAGAGGGGAGCATATTATCATTACACACCATGGTGGCACAAGCCTCATCAGTACACAGGGTAGGGTGGTCATTCAGTGTGGCTGTCATCAATTTGCAGAGGCGAGTTACAAACTGCGTTATCCATAGTAGTGAAGCTATGCTGGATATGCAAGAGGCAAGAATATTTTGCCCAATGGAAAAAACACACTTATTTTGCGGCACATAAACAAATGATGTGTGTTGATGCCTCTTATAATGCAGGCTACGTCATATATGACTTTTTTGTCTTGACCCTCATTACATGCTAGGGAACCACCAGTCTGGAGGACTTAAATAGGCCACAACTTAAGGAGGAAGAGGACATATCCAACAGGTGAGCAGTGAAAAACGCTGACAGGACCTACTTAGCTAGTATTAGTTTGTAGCTTATTGATTTGTCATAATTATGTCACATTTAAGATAAAAGCTTTCACCAGTTTTCTTTTTATCACTAGCTAGCCATCTCTAGCGTACAAATAATATAGAAATGAAGAAGAAAATTTTAGAAAAAGTAATTTTGCACCAAGACAATTAAGTGTGTGTGTGCGTGTGTGTGCGTGTGTGCATGTGTGTGTTTTGTGTTTGTGTGTGTGTGTGTAGGATGAGCCGGTCAGCATAACGTAACTCCCAGCCTGAAAGTCCTACTCCGCCCCTGCTTTATGTTAAGGTTAACAAGTTACATCTGAGGAAAAATGTTTTTTTTCTGGTGACCCCACTATGTTTTAAAGAGGTATGCATATTTGACACATAAACATCCAACAAAGTTTCCAGGGCTGTCCTGGAGTACCCCCTGCCATGCACATTTTAGTACTCCAAACACACCTTGTACAACCAATCAGCTAATTAAACCTTTATTAAGTTAAAGTGTGTTTGTTAGCGCGGGAAAACAAAAAATATGAAGGACAGGCCTCTAGGGACCATGTTTAAGAACCTGTGGTTTGTGTTTTAATGTAACAGAGTTCTACATAAGCAGCCACTGTAGACAATGTTTAATTTTATGACAGGAAGAATATGTTTGCAGAGTACCTGATATGTTTAAAAGATAAGAAAGAAAGCTAAAAAATAATGGCTTTTAGTATCAATATAAGCACAATTACACTGCTGACCACAACTGATGCATAACAGAAGTGATGTGTATATGGCTCATTATCAGTGGTGGACAGTAACAAAGTAAATGTAATCTGTTACTGTACTTAAGTAGTTTTTCCATGTATCTGTACACTGTAACAAATTGCTGTAAATTTACTGTGGATTTACAACAGTATCGTACTGTATTTTATAATAATTGTAAAATACTGTTAAATAATCATACCTCACATGCAAATTAACAGTAATGCGGTCGG
>JAILXH010271674.1:33745-52489 GCA_023558415.1 Piaractus mesopotamicus | reverse complement strand
GTCGCCCCTGGCTTGCTCACCTGGAGGATTTACATTTCATGTTGAAACTTTGTCCTAACTGGATTTCTGTGAAGCTTGTTTGTGACAACATCAGTTGTAAAAAGCGCTATACAAATAAATTTGACTTGAATTTGACTTGACACACACACATCATCTAAACCGCTTATCCTACTGGGTCGCGGTGGTGCGCTGGAGCCTATCCCAGCTGTCTTTGGGCGGAAGGCAGGATACACATGATCATCTAACAGTATTTTGATTTCTTTGACTACACATCATTTTTTAACTTTTACTCATACTCATATTTTCCCCTAAAAATCAGTCCCATTTGACTAAAATTAACTGGTATAATAAATGTAGTGATTAAAACTCCCCTTTGCCCTATCAGTTTAATCGATTTGATAAAAACGCTCGGATATGTTGACCAAAAATCATTTTAGACATGAACGAGTTAATAAAACTACACTGTTATACTGTAACCATACTCTAGAGGGCGCATTAGCGTGTCGTCATATCTGCGCGACATTTATTCCAAACCACCAAAACAGTGGTGCTGTCGCGTTCGCAGTTTAAGTTATTTACTGCTGCAGTTTCAGGAAGATCAGACTGAGATGGTAGAATGTAGTGAACTTCATATTCACGTGTACTTGCAGTATCTGCTGGTTTTAGTCCTCAGCCCTCGGTCGGTTCAGAGTGCTATCCGGCGGACTGAGAGGCTGAGCTGAGCCGAGCCGAGCTGAGCTGCTCACTCACGGTGAAAGTATAAACATGGACAAACGCTGCTCCGCCTCTCCTTCTGCTTTAGAGGAAGCAGCGTGTCGTCAGCCTCGACATGACACTTCCGTAATAGATCAGTAGCCGCAGAGCTGGTTAGTGACAGAGTTTTCATTGCAGGTTTTCTTCGGAGTCTTGGCTGTTTTAGGAGAGCAGAGATGCTGAACGTCCCGCCCCAGTCATTTCCCTCAGTGGGCTCTCAGCAGCGCGTCGCTCCGTCAGGACAGCAGAGAAACAAGGTCCTCCTACCTTCATTTGATCTTATAGTGCTGTGTCAGCCGTTCTGTCCTGTTAGGAAACAGTTTGTCAGAATGTGTATTAAATAGAACCATTTTCTGAAGCTATTTTGGTGTTGATTCTAGACCTGGAGCCATCTATCTGGGCTTCAAGGGAAACCCATAAGAAAACTACTGTACTGTAGTACAGATACTCTTAGTTAGTACACTGCAGTAAATGCCACACACTATCTATAGGAAATTCTAAGGTTCTTTTGAATCATGCTGTACTATTCGGTCAAGTGTAAACTTCCAGAGCTTTTCACACTAAAGTGACTTCTTTAAGATTGTCTGATTGATTTTAGGTTGATTCCAGACACTTGTGAGGAGTGTCATCGCTAAGAAGGTTTTGTGTGCTTTGATGTAGGTGGCACTGAAGCCAGGCCATAGTCTTATGGACTGGATACGTCTTACAAAAAGTGGACGTGATCTGACTGGACTGAAAGGGCGACTGATTGAGGTCACAGAGGAGGAACTAAAGAAACACAACACAAGAAATGACTGCTGGACATGCATCAGAGGTACAGGCTTTCTCTCAAACAACCAAGCTGACAAAGAATGCTAAATGACCATTTTGAAAGAATCTTTTGATTTGATTTGTTCAGGACCCTTTGTTTTCCTTCTTTCAAGACTTTTTCTGTGTGCCTCCTCTCTTTTTATACTTAATTTTATATATTGTGCGCTGCTTTTAGACAAGTTAATCTAAAAACCAGTGTAGTTCTAGAGGGGTTGTGACAGTGGTGCTACAAGACATATACTTTACAAACAGAGAAGACAATGTTGATGAGTGTATACAGGCTCTGCTGAGTGGCTGCACTTACAGAAGACTGACTAATGTAGATTAGGAATTTCTGTTGGGTAGGAACGCAGGCCCAGTGAGTAAGTAGATTTACTATTTGATTATTATTATTATTCTGTAATTTCTGTAATGTGTATATAGTTCAAGTTCAAGAGGCTTTGTCATTTCAGCTATATGCAAGTACACAGTGAAACAAACAACATTCCTCCATGACCGTGGTGCAACACAGGAACACAAGTGTAAAACAGTACAATATACACAGTGCAGACAATACAGTGCAATAAATATCAAAAACAGTAAATGCAAAACGGAACACAGGCAGTACACGGTACTGAGAATATGTAGAGTTGTATAAAGGAGGATGTAACATACTATGACATATTAGCAGATTAGCATACAACATAGTGAACATAGCAGTCACTGAGGTAGCAGCCAGAAGAGCAATGGAATACAGTATTTGGTTGATACAGTAATTCTAGCAGCCAATATTGTAATAGAAGTAAAATGTGCAAAAATGCAAGACATCGGGTATATAAGTTATATCAAGTGAGGTATTTCAGTGAAATGCAGTAATTATTTTTAATACCGTGTGAGATGGACTCATAATTGTAATGTATGTGTCTATATCAGTGTCCTTCAGTTCAGTCCGTGGGAGTTGAGGAATCTGATGGCTTGTGGAAAGAAACTGTTGCACAGTCTGGTTGTGAGGGCCCGAATGCTGCGGTACCTTCTTTCAGATGGCAGAAGAGAGAACAGTTCATGTGAGGGGTGTGTGGGGCCAGTCACAATACTAGTGGTTTTTCGGATGCAGCATGTGGTGTAAATGTCTGTGATGGAGGGAAGAGAGACCCTGATTATCTTTTTTTGGCTGCCACACTATTTGCTGGAGGGTCTTGTGGTCAGAGACGGTGCAATTTCCAGACCAGGCAGTAATACAGGTGTTCAGGATGCTCTCTATGGTGCTGCTGTAGAAGGTGGTAAGGATGGTGGGTGGGAGATGAGCTTTCTTAAACTTCCGCAGGAAATAGAGACGCTGCTGGGCTCTTGGCTTTGAAGCTGGTGTTCAGGGTCCAGGTGAGGTTCTCTGCTGGGTGAACACTAAGAAACTTGGTGGGAGTATACTCGGCAGGGGAGTATACTGGTGTATGTGGGTTAAGGGGGTAGGTTGGCAAAAAGGGGGTCACAAAATATTTTTAACTCAAAAAAAGGGTTGCACTATGAAAATGGTTAAGAAGCCCTGGAAAAGTATACTATGTGTAATTTTATCAAAGGAGTAGAGGATACGGTTTCAATGATCCAGTGGTCATTAAAGCCTACACAGTATGTTGTTAAAACATGCTTCGGAAATAAACCGAAATAAACAAGTACACAGGGTTTGCCTTACTGAATCTGAATATTCTGAACCCTACAAAAGCTTAACATACAGGTTTAGCACTTCTAATTAGCCATCATGCTTCATGACTCAGATGTTTTGTGTTGGAGCTACAGTCATAAATACTAACAAGAATATTTATGTTATGTTCTGTTTTTGACAAGCTTGTGCTTGTCAATGAGGCAGAGAACTGCCATTGACTAACTTGTATCATGGTTTGTATGCGGGTGTTTATCTTTCAGGTATGGTGTATAATGTGAGTGCCTATATGGATTTCCACCCTGGTGGAGAGGAGGAACTGATGAGGGCAGCTGGGATAGATGGTACTGACTTGTTTGACCAGGTAAATAATGAACTAGCAAAGTTTTTGCCGTTAAGAGTATGATGTGAATAAATTTTGTTACCCAATTTGGGGGCATGCTAAGCTGCTAAATAATTGCAGAAAAGCAAATGTGTATCAGTTAAATGAATAGGAATACTGTGCACGCAAAGCTTTACTAATAAATGGTACAAAGGCAATTCATGATGCATTAACATTTTGCCTGTAAGTAAATTAGTAGTTAATGAAGTAATATCCACTGACAGGTCCACCGGTGGGTGAACTATGAGTCCATGTTGAAAGAGTGCCTTGTGGGTAAAATGGTGGTGAAGGCCAGCACGGTCCTTAAAGGTACGTCAGGTCCTTAGTGATGTAATTTATCTAAAGAGAGATTAGCTGCATTTTCAGCAGACGCATAGGTCAACTAAACTGAAAAGAAGTCGACACTTCCTACCAAAGTGCCTCTATGCCAACTTTGGTCTGTTTGATTGAATACAGGAGTGAGGTATAAATGTTAATACAGTGATTTTTTTTTTTTGTTTGTTTGTTTGTTTGTTTTTTTTAAACATGCTAAAGAATGACTGTATTGTCCTACCATGTACATCAGCCAGATGTAAGCTGGCTTTTAGCTTCAGTGCACCGTGTTAGCAGCGTGCTTTGTAGTCGGCACGCAGCGCGTTGGTTTGAATGAAGCAGTCCATAGACAGAGTTGTCTGTAGAGGTTGTTGTAACAACTTTAAGGATGGGTGGAGTAAGGACACCGGGAGCAGGTGTGGAGACAGAGAGCTGTGTTTTATTTATACACGACACAAAAACCACTCGCCTTTTCAGCCCACAGACAAATTAAGACAAGACACTCGCTGGGATCTTTCAATCTCTTCCTTGCTTTTCCCAGCTTTTTTTTGTAAACTTGCTGGCAAACCATTTTGTGGTTAATTCAATTCAGTGCTGGTGTTACAACTCTGTTGTTCTAAAATCCCTGAATGAACCATTTTTTGTTGTTTGCATTTGTCTGTAATACATTGCAGTATTGAAATACAATTTTATTGTATAGCAACTGTAATATTATTGTTGTTGTAATGTATTACATTGTGTAGCTTTTTGTCAAAACAAGATGTTGAATTGTACTTTCCTTTGTAACAACATAAATAGATTATTTATAGTGTTCACTGTACTGTATTAAGTACATGTAGCTCATTATATGTTTCCATGCTTTCACAGGTCAGCCAACAAAAAAGGAGAATACCCATGTAAATGGTATGACCGCAAACTTCCGTTTTAAGAATACATATTTAGGTATATAGTGAGAGTGTTATGAGTATAATAAGAGCCAGATAAGTGGTTGTCAGGGCTTTTTGTGTGTGTGTGTGTGTGTGTGTGTGTGTATATATATATATATATATATATGTGTGTATATATATATAATATTATTATGATTATTATTATTATTATTTATTTATTTTATTTTTTTTTTTTTAATCCAGTTGCTATTTACTAAGAGCTAACTCTCTGTTTCTTAGGTCTCACCCCTCTTCTTCCTGTGTTGCCAGAGCCAGCAGCAGTTCCACTTCCAGCTAAAGACCATCGCCCTCGGTACTCTTCAATTCTATAAGTCAGAACTAAAAATGATCATGTGTCAGATCATAGATGTATATACATATTGCAGGGAACAGCCTCAGTGATTATCTTAATTAACTTTTTTTTTTTTCTTTTCCTACAGATATGACTGGTTCCAAACAGATGAAACCGTTACTGTTGTTGTTTATACCAAGCGGAAGGTAGGGTGTTTTTACAGTGTGCTTCATTCTTATGTTTTAACCCTTACTCTATGTCTTTCTATTTGTTTCTTTATGTCCCTTCTCTCTGTCCTTGTCAGATCCCGAACTCTGGCTGTTCAGTGGTGGACCTTCAAGGCAACATTCTACGAATAGAGATGCTGTTGGGAAGTTGGTCATATTTGCTTCAGTGGAGTAAGTATTTCAGTCAATTTATGACTCATTTCACTTTGATATACTTGTGTTTAATACAGTAAATCTTAAGCTTGTCTCTTTTTAGGCCTTTCTCATGAAGTAGAAGAAATTGTTGCCAGTGAGTGTTTTTTCCTCTTACATCTCTTAATAATAGGATGTGGGTATTGAATTCAATTTGAGTTTTTGTCCGATCAGGGGGAGAAGACACTATTGAGAACAAAGAGTTAGTGGAGATTATGTGCTTACGTGTTCAATGTCATTGCCAATATCCATTTTCCTATTTATAATTTGGCTAGACAGAAATAAATGTCTTGTTCCCGCTTATGCAGAGCTTTACAAACATGTATGAAGCTGCATTTTAGGCTCTGTGCTGTTGAACTCCAAGCTGACAGAGTGCAAGTCTCAATCAAGGACAGTGTAGGTGTGGAGAATAAATAAAAACAGCTTTACACTGGCTTGAAGCTGAACTTTCTCACTTCCCCAAATTCATAGCCATATATATATTTAATATAGAGGTGGGCAATATGGCAAAGATATAGCATCACAATACTTCAACATATTTTCCTGATACACAGTGTTACACAATACATATTTTTTTGGCATCTGAACAAAGTTGAAGCGGACAAAAAGGAACCAATAGTGCTGCCTTAAATACTGTTGAAAATTATGAATACAGTGATCTGTATGCAACATTTTACATCCTGAGCTGCACTAATTCCAATTAATCAGGACTAATTGTACTTTTTGTTAATTAGACATGCATTTGAGAAGTGTTTTTTTTTTAAGTACTGATGATATCCATTAAATGAAAAGCATATTGTGAAGTCATTTGTCGTGATAACAATAAGTATTGTCCTATTGCCCAGTTCTAGCTAATACCTAGAATTTTTTACACTGTCATCTTTAATGAAGAGCTGCAGCATTAGAAAAGACTATTGACAGTAAATATTTAGGTAATGTGTTTGAAGATATATCAGTATTTGAGAAAAGATTGACAATGATATGTCCTAATATTTTGTCTCATTCCGGTTGTGGTTGTAGCTAAGATAGTCAGTTCAGTTGGAAAGATTCAGGTGTGCCTGCGCAAAGTGGTCAATGCCAAGTGGGCACAGGTGGGCCAACCCCTAGAGTCCCATGACTCGTTTATTCGGAGTAAAGATCGTGGTAAGTGCCAGTTTACTGCTCCATTTGTGAATAAAAGGAAACTCTGGCTAATTTGCAACCACTGGTTACAAATAAGTAAAAGGTTTAGTAACAGCTGATTTGTGATCTGAATGCAGGGCTGTTCTACAGAGACTGTGTGTTGGTTTCAAAAAAAGACGTTACGCATGATACTCAACTCTTCTGTTTCCGACTACCTCCTGGAACGCACATGCACGTCCCTGTTGGGAGACATGTCTACCTCAAAGCCTCAATTCAGGGTAATGCCTCATTTAGGCCAAGCTTTTGAACTGAGATAGACTAGCTCTTGTCAGATTCATACCTTATTCTGTGATACACAACAAAATTCGTTTTCTGTACTTAAACATTTGAACACCTGTCATACAAATTCTGCTTGCTTCACAAACAAAATTGTACTTGAATGTGTGTTGTGAATGTTTTTTCTTGTGCACAGGTAGCGATGTTGTAAAACCCTACACACCAGTAGACGAGGTGCTTATGCCACAGAAGAACACAGTGAGCTCTGATATTTATCTCATGGTTAAGGTCTATCCTGATGGATTATTCACCCCACATCTAGACAGCCTTGATATCGGTGAGCCACAAGGGTGTGCATGTGCATGTGTGCTCAAGCAGTACAGCAAAATTACCTATAAATGTTAGTTGTTTTGGATTACCATCTATGTAACAGTAACCATGTGGGACATTTGGGACAATGACGCTCTACCGTTCATTTTTCATCCTACCTAAATGTTCTCTTTTAGGAGCCTCTCTGTCCATCAGCAGTCCAGAAGGTCCCTTTACGCTACGTAGCCTGCGTGATGTCACTCATTTGTACCTCTTAGCTGCTGGCACTGGTTTTACACCTATGGCTCGCCTCCTTCGCCTGGCTCTACAGGACCTGTCCTCTGTCAGGTCAGATGCTACATAGACATGCCAGGTTTCCATCCAGCTGTCGAGTTAAATTCATGCATGAAATTGAAGTGTCACCAAAAAAGTTTCCATCAGCTCTGTAGAAGAGATTAAACTCTACATCTCATTTGTAAAACAGTTCCGCAAAATTTGTACACAATCTACAAACAAATCTTTAATACTGAGCAACTTCTTTTTGCTGTTTGTTTTTATTATTATGTTTTGGCACTGTTTGTTTACTGTCTAAAATCACTGTTACGTTTCTTCTTTTGACACTATAAAGGTGTGCTTTGTTTTCTTCATTAGTCAGCTGTTCACTGCTGCCTTTTGTCATGTTTTGTAACTACAGCTGACCAAAAACCAGTACATTCGAGAGAAAGCATGACCTTATTCTATTTACACTTACATTGCATAATGCAAATGCATTTCTTTCGTGATTTATTGCATTTCTTTTTGTCATCAAAAGTTTATCCATCTCAAGCAAGTACACAAATTTTATATGGATTTGAGGAATTTTATTTGATATTTGTAGTTTCTGTAGCTATTTTACTCAACCTTTTTTTGTTATTGCTATCTTTTAGTATTAAACTCCTTTTTCCATGCATGACTGAGCCCTCTGCTCAATAACCTTTGTCTTTTTTCCACTTTTGTGCTCGCTGATTTTATCTTTTAGTCATTTGAGCAGTAAAGTATTTCAAATTATCTTTGCTCTTTCACCTGCCATCAGAGCACATAATCAAACTCTTAAGCCCGTGCATGTTTTTGTTGCCCTTTTAGAAAAACCAAGCTCATGTTCTTCAACCGTCAGGAGAGGGACATACTATGGCACTCTGAGTTGGAGCAGCTGTGTACAGAGGAGGAGAGGTATAGGCCATTCACTGGTACCTCACTTAATAACAGTTAGTAAACAGCTGTTAGCGATTAACTGCATCTTCCGTGTGTGACTACATATGGGAAGTGCTAGTGCTTACCAAGTTACAGGGAGCCCCATGCTAATCTTGACTGCTCCAAAATTACTGAACATGAACCTGCATTTGTGTCAGGTTTCAGGTTGAATATGTCCTCTCAGAGCCTCCAGGCTCGTGGATGGGCAGAAGAGGACAGGTAGAGGCCACCATGCTACAGGGATTCCTGGAAAGACCAGAAGACTCAAAGTGCTTAGTATGTGTGTGCGGGCCCACTGGTTTCACTGAGTTAGCAGTACAGTGAGTATCACAATCCATTCCGTTCTCTGTTCTTTCAGTCACTCACACTTAGACACAGTATGTTCACTAGTATGTTTTGTTCACACTTGGCAAGTTGGATTCAATTAAAACGAACCCAGGTGTGATTGCTCTATTAGTTCAGTTCTTTAAAACAAGTTGGAACGTTGCCATTCGAACCCTGGTGCAGACCACATAAGCAGTCCGAGACCCCCTGAGTTCAGTCTTAGTCCACTTTTAAATTAACTCTGGTGTGATTAATTTTAAAGACGAACACAGAATGGACCAAATACAGAATTACAGAATTAATCATCTCCGGCATTTCCTCTCTGCAGATTTGCTTTTGTTCCTGTAAAAGATAAATTTCTGATGCTGTTTTCACACATGCATGTATTTTGTCATCTCTTCTTGAGCTCTGAATTGATAATTATAGAATGGAAGGTTTCAGTTTTAACACAAGGCTGAGGCGTGTTCAAAGCCGTTATAAAATACTTGATGACTACACATATGACCGAACACATCAATAATATTTTGTATTAATGTGAAGTTTTCACTGCTTAAAAACCAGTAAACCACTCAGGCTGTTACACTGATTTACTTTGTGATGTGGGAAAACCATAGAAATGCACTGCCTCTCGTGCCTAATTGCTTTAGAATATCACAAGAAGGAATGAGTGAGTATTCAAATAGTTGTTAAAGTTCAAAAAAAAATAGTAAATAAAGATTTTCAATATGTTAATAAGCTTGTCTCTAACATAATGCATTCTACTAAGAACCATGAGAAATCTGAAGTCTGTACTCCCCCAAAGGTCACTGTAGAGCCTGCATCTCAGATTTCCTTATCTGTTTACTCCAAAAAAGCACAGATAAACATCAAGCCCAAGCTCATTTTACACTCTACTCATATAGATTTATAGGGCTCATCTCATGGAAAACCAAAATTTCTTCACTTTTTTTGTAGTAAAAGAGCTTATTGTAGTATGAAAATACTTAATTCCTCAGTCCTTACGTGGAAACTAAGCTACAAAAACAGCCTGTTTTAAATTCATTATTTTAATGATGTCATGAAAACCAAAATAGTACATAGATCCACCTGTTCAGTTTACAACAGTTTAGCTCCAACCATTCACATTGAAGTTTGTCAGGACTACTTGTGAATGAGGCACATTACAGGACAGCCAATCAGAACAGAGATTGTTTTAAAGGCACAGTAACAAAAACAGCCTGTTTAGTTTTAAGAGATAAAGATAAGTTGGAATTATAACTGTGTTTGGTAATAAATAAAATGGAAAAATAAATACATGAAAAACATGTAAACTTTCAACAACACCTTTTAAGCCTTCATATATCTGCCCTCTCACATTCCTCTGTATCTGATCTTCTTACAGGCTGGTCAGGCGGCAGGGATTCAGTGAAGAGGAGATTCATGCTTTCCAGGGATGATTCCTGTGTTCAAGTGTACAATGGCTTTGTTGTAGTGCTGACCATTTCTATGCATATCAGATTAAAAAAAGCACTTCATATCTCACAAAGACTGATGTGAGGTTTCCACTGAATAGCAGCACACACTCTCTTACACATGCCCGATTTTCTTGAACCTCTGTGCACCTAGCGATGGAAAAAATGTGAGAGGGCATTTCAAGGTGCTGTTCTTCCATCCCATGTTTATTTCTTTTTTTTTCATTTGAAGAAATTTACTTTCAGAAATTGTATAGCACTGGTTCAAAATGTATTTTTATCTGTCAAATGCATTTTTGTAAGATGGAGATGAATCTGTCAAACAATCTTTAACAAAAGTACTCTACACATGCAAGCTATAAATGCTAACTGAAAGTAGAAGTGTAAATGATTGCAGTTAGAATGTGAATAAGCTTCCTAAAGCATCATTTATCCAGTGATTAATTTGCTCTTGGCCTGCTCAAAAGTATGGCTTGCAGTTTTGCTCCACATACTCACAGATGTAATTGTGGTACATGTAGGCCATGTTCTAAAATGAAACTGATGAGCTTATTGAGGAAAAGTATGATCTTGCACAGTAAAACCTGGAGCTAAAATAGATGTGTTGACCTGGAGTATACAACTTTCATTAGTTTGTTATTTTTTATTTATAAACCTTTTTGGCTTTTTCTTCAAACTTATGCGGTGTGTATTCAGCAGTGCATGAGTAATGGTGCAGTGTGAGCCCTTCAATATTTTATTCATGATGCATCAAAAGATTGAAAACTGCCAACATTTAACAGCTTGTTTTTTTTTTTTTTTTGTTTTTTTTTAGATTTGGGACTTGATTACTTAAACATAGTGATGTTCCTTGGGTTTCCTGCTGTACCTTTTAGGGTTAATCAGTAATTCTGGATGCATCCAGTTTTGTTTAACTCACAGATACTGTGGCAGCAGCCTGCAAACATCTAGCAGCTGATCAAGGTGGAGGGAGGAAACTTGTCACATAGACACCAGAGGCAATACATTAAACAATATTTAAAATGCAACTATTATGTGCCCATATAAATACCAATATTGCCCATATTAGCTTCCAGTGTTTTTCGCTGAGGGCTGTATCAGGCACATTTCACTGCCAGTTAACCCAGTGTGTTTGGTCCCACCATATTAGAAGTGCTTGGGTAATGTTTGCCAGTGACAGAACATGGTGGCTCACATCTATGGTACAATAAACATGCAGTACTGTACTGTGTATTTTGGCTGGCCTATTTGTATGCTTAATATGAGCATAGGTGGGCATCAGCCATCACTGTAAATTTGCTTTTTCTTTTGTTCTTTTAAGCATTTCCTATGCTGTGCAGTAACTGAATGCTGCAGTGCTTCCCTTGTATGTGAATCGTCTGTTATCCACTAAATTATTTTCCTGTGTGGTAGTTTGGGCAATTAAAAGTCACAAATAAGGTGGATTTTTTGAGTTGGAAAAAAAAATTGGCATGTTTTGACATGTTTGTGTTGTATGGGAAAATGTAGGGTGGTGGTCATTTTAAAAGTCTATTAATTGAAGACTAGACGTTGAAAATAGATTTTCAAGTTCATCCTGGCTCATTTTGCTGATGAGATATGATGAGGGTTACTATATTTTTTCTAAAACAAGGGTCTCTCTGACTTTAAAAGGAAATTCTACCTGGTTTTGTTTTTAGATTTGTGCATAATTAAAAATGTAAAGAGAGCGATTTGATGTGAAATTCTAGAGAAATGTATTGTGTCAGAATTGTTTTCAGTGGTGTTGATAGGAACCAGACATCTGATGAGTTTAGTGCTTCAGAAAGGTCTCTCACAGAAAGCTGTTGTATGAAGTGGTTATAAATTGGCTGCCTGATGCCAGAGACATTGTATTATGTTAGTTTTGAAATAAGTCTAATTTTAGTGTAAAATGTTTTTTTTTTTAATCCACTCATGGTGAAGAGGTACATGCTGGGTGTTGTGAGACGAAGGAAAAAAAAACTACGTTTAGCACTATTTTACCACTATCAACATTACATATAAAATGATGATATGTAGCTTCACTGGTGGTTTTTGGATAGTAAATAAAATGGCTATATTTACATTGTAGACATTGTGACAACTTGTCACTACCACTGTAATGAAATCTAAGTAGGGTAAGTTTCTCTATATTTAACTATTTCACATCAAATCACTCAGTGACTTTCACATGCAGGTTTCTTGGTTTTATTTTCATTTATTTAAATATGTATTGAGCTGCTCAACAGTGTAATTTACGAAGCGACTAAGAATTTAATAGCAAATGAACCATTGCTAGAGGCTCTTTTGAGTGATTCAGGTTGTGCGATTATTTATTTTTTTTTAATTTTTTTTTTTGGGAAC
Source organism: Piaractus mesopotamicus (assembly GCA_023558415.1). Classification (NCBI taxonomy): domain Eukaryota; kingdom Metazoa; phylum Chordata; class Actinopteri; order Characiformes; family Serrasalmidae; genus Piaractus; species Piaractus mesopotamicus. The sequence continues at coordinate 39,886 of JAILXH010271674.1, read as the reverse complement.
ATTTCTTTTAGTGCATATACAGTTGTTAAAAAACAACAATAAATTCATAATAAAGTTTACATGTCTACATGGTGCACCACATTGTTGAGTGATGCTGGAGTTATGAGACACTTTCCTCTTAATAAAATGAGAAAATGTGGGGGAGATAGAGTCCCAAAAACAGATAGTAAATGGTTTCATTGTGGCCGTGACTAAAAAGAACAATCTGGCATATCAGGGCTAAATTGATGTAGTCTACAGCTCGCTGAGTAATAATTTTAATTTATTTTAAGGGAGACTTTCACACTTTCATTGGAAAGGAGAAAAGCCTTCCTTCCAGTCTATGTATGTCTTTTCTTTTTCTTTTTGTGTTTTTGTTTTTTTTCCTTGCAAAAAAGAGAGTAGAAACTAAACAGAGTGGAAGCACCTAAAAAGGGCGGAGAGCAAAAAGTTTGCTCAGAGAAGTTTCTAGTAATGTGCTGGGGTCACACAGGCGTGTCCCAGCTGTGCCGCTGTTCAGTAGATGGCAGTGTTTCTGTTGGGTTTTGAGGCGAAAGCAGCAGAAGCAGACTGACAGGAGCATTAGCATTAGCGGGTTAGCTCAGTTTAAAGGGGAAACGAAAGGACAGCGGACTGAGGGGACGTTCATTTTTTCCAGAGGAGTTAGCCAGCAGTTTTGAATAATGTTCTTTTTAACCACGTCTTTTCAGCCTCAGGTAATGTACGATCTGTAACTATGTTTTAGCCAGCTGTACACACTGACCGAAGAAGATTAATGATATAACGCACCGCCAGCGCTTAGCAGCGGCATCCACACGAGTCAGCTAGCTTAGCTAACAGCGGTAACCTAGCCATCATGAGGTTTTGTCTAAGTAGCTTTGTGGGTGCCTGCGTTTTACGTTAAATGTGTTTTTTTCTACACACTGTACATATGTGACAATAACTTGTTGTTTCTATCGAAGATAAACAGTTCTTGGGTATCTTAGTCGCTACCGTTGTCCTGTTCTTGACTAGCGAAGTTGTCCTGGCACGTAACGTTAGTTAAGTTAGCTGGTACCGTCAGCAGTTACAGTTACGGCAGTTATGCAACACACAACAGCCTAATGTTAGCACTACTAACGAAGGAAAGTAGCGTTACTGTGTACCTGGCCACGTACATATCTTAATAGAGGCGCATATTTTGGTTCGTGGAGGCATTCGGGCATTTTTAGCGTGTAACATTGTGTTGAGTACATGAAGACACTGGCAATGCGCTTTCAGTTTCCACTCAGTTGAATGAAACAGCAGCTAAAAAGCGAGAGAGGAGACTCATTACGAGCAAGCTGGTTTCAGCTGGACAGCGTGTAAGGTTAGCGAGTTTTTCTGTTTCTCTGTATACTTTGTTAGCCCCCTTTTACCCTGTTCTTCAATGGTCAGGACCCCCACAGAGCGGGTATTATTTGGGTGGCGGCTCACTCTCAGCACTGACACTGACATGGTGGTGGTGTTAGTGTGTGTTGTGCTGGTACGAGTAGATAAGACACATCAGTGCTGCTAGAGTTTTTAAACACCTCAGTATCATGGCAGATCTGAGGATAGTCTACCAACCAAAAACATCCAGCTAACAGCATCCTGTGGGCAGGGTCCTGTGACCACTGATGAAGGACTAGAGGATGACCAACACAAACTGCAGCAACAGATGAGCTAGAGTGGACAGTGAATAGACACCGTGGGTAAAAACTAAAGCAGTGCCGCTGTGTCTGATCCACTCGTACCAGCACAACACACACTAATACACCATCATCACGTCAGTGTCACTGCAGTGCTGAGAATGATCCACCACCCAAATAATACCTGCTTTGTGGTGGTCCTGTGGGTGCCTGAAGAACAGGGTAAAAGGGGGCATAACAAAGTACGCAGAGAAACAGATGTACTACAGCCTGTAATTGTAGAACTACAAAGTGCTTCTATATAGTAAGTAGAGCTGATAAAATTGACTGAGTGTAGAAACAAGGAGGTGACTTAAATGTTATGGATGATCAGTGTGTATATTCTGTTTCTGGACCATTTTTGATTGAGATTTTTTTATGTGGCAAATATCTTAATTCTACAGATTTTTAATTATGTACTGACCGTTACACATGTTTGGGTTAGAAAGGTACTTGAAAACAACATATTGCATAGTGAACGGTCCTTGTGCCAAATGTTGATCTTATAAAACATTTTTGTGATAAACAATACAAAACATTACAGAAATTGATACATAATTTTAGCCACTTTGTTTTCCATGAAAGACAGAGAGAGAGAGACACTCAGAAGAGCCTGAGGTGTTCTTAACGATACAGTTCTAAATGTGATGCACCTGTTTCAAAAATGAATTTGTCGATTTTTCACTGATGTATTAAAACTGTTACACCCTTATTTTATTAAACATTCTGTCCATATTTTGCAGGTTTTGATAATTTTATATGGTCAGAGCTTGTTAGGGATTTTTCATCTATGGTATTTGAAAAGCATATTTAAAATACAGTAAAAATAATATGTTCAGTTTCACACTCATTCATTAGAATGTGAGACGCAGATCAGGGTGTCCTGTTTGTTCTGATTCACAGTGTCCATGATGATTGCACGTGTTCAGTGTAATTATATATTTATATTTGTAAAATATTTATTTTGTGTTCTTATGGGTCAGTGGTTTGTGATCTCATGCTTTTATGGCATGTGTAATCTGCCTTTTAGGTAACTGTACCATTGACCCATATTATCAACGCCCTTCACTCCTTGAAAACTTCAGCCACCTCTGCTGCTACTGCCTCAGTTCAGAGTCTACAGAGAGACATTTCACCAGAGCATGACCTACTTCTTAACAAGACTGACAGACAGGTAGGCTTTATCACAAAACATCATGTGTATTGAGACTACTTATTCTGCAGTTGTGATTGAGAGTTGTTGTTTTTATTGCTGATCAGAATTAATAAACATAGAAACAAACAGTTTAACCAGGACAAGCACAGATGTGGTCAATACATATATGATGCTAGATTTTGGTGCTTCTCAAGGATCTAGCAGCAATGGGAACATTTTTTTATACATAAGTTTCAGTTTCTGTGGTGGAACGGTAGTGATTTGCAAGTTTTCACAAGGTACTGGTGTTCCTGACTTTGACTGACTTTTTTCCTCCAGCCTAAACTAAACCTTAAGGACCTGGGCTTGTCAGAGCTGAGACTGAATGGAGCAAATGAGCTGCTGAACAGGCTGCTACCCACACTAGCTCCTGAGGAAAGCTCAGAATCTAGCGTGTGCCGTCCCTCCATAAGATGGAAAACATCTCACATCTCTACAGATTCTTTCTTTCACAACAAACATGGTAGGATTGTGTGAGCCTATTTACACTTAGCAACTTAATGCATCTCATATCCAGTTAATGTCCAGATATTACTTATCCACATTCCATTAACGCTTGGCCACATAAGTGTGTCATGGGCCCTAATCATACCCAGTATTAACTTGCGTTGTCTGATTACAAGTGGACAGCGACACAAAGTTATTTATACCTTGTACTCCAAGCTCTACTGTGCTTGTGTACCAAGTAAACGCTGGTACACATGTTTATGTCACATAGACAGGTAAAAGAACTTACAAACAAATGGGAGAGCACATAAGGGTATAGGTTGTGCTCTGCTGTGATGACGCAGTTGATTAGGCCATCCATCAGTGCTGAGGATGCATCAGGAGACCTTAGTTCACAATAAATGCTGTGTGGTCATATGCCTTCCTGACAACTTCCGAAGGTGGTTGGACTGTTTGGGTTGCATTCTGGGACCTACAGAGATGATACAGGGCACCACAGATTTTTTTTTTCTTTGTACTTAAGCGTTTTATTAGAACTGTAGGCAGCTGTAGTGTTTATTGGCTTGTAAAATGTGACCGTGATTGTTATAACAGTTTTTGTTTTGTTGTCTGTGATTAGATGTTTTGTTAAAGTTGAAATATGTTTAACTCCTACAGGGAACAGACTTCTGTAAATGGTGATGCACAATTATAGTTTGTTTTCTGAATTTAACGGATTTGGGGGAAAAAACTAAATTATTTAAAATGTGGCCTGGGCAAAAGTTATAGCACATTTGATACTTCTTTTTTCCCCGATATTTTGAACTCAGCAAAAAAAAAACATTTTAAGTGTTCAAGCATGTTCAAACAGCATTACAATTCTCCCTATGGTCAGGCAGTGTTCTTTCCTGACAAATGAATCTACAATTGATCATATATTTAATGATGTTAGGTATTATGTGACAGTTAAGTAGAAACATGTTGCACAGACTTGTGTGGGGAGGAAAGATACCTGTATGTGAATAGTTTGTGTGCATTATTACCTGATAAAAAATATATATTTCAAGTAATTCAAGTAATGGGGATCACTATATAATATATTTCACATTAAATAATTTTCACGGTAAAAAGTAGGGTCATATTGACTTTGCTGAGTTGTTTATTTCATTAATGGAAGTAACAATCCACTCTTATGGTATGCTTTACCAGGCTTCTCTCACAGAAGACCAGGACTCTTCAGTTCTCCTTTATTCCATAGACAAAGTCCACTTAAGGCAGTTTGCTCAGATCTTCAGCGTTTACAAGGTAATGTGAACTGTGAACTATGACACCCCTGGCCCATATATTCAGATACTTAATTATCTGCACCAGCTGTATTAGTTTAGGTTTGAAACGATAGCCATAAGGCAGTCAGTTGTGCAACTCAGCCAGCTATTTATGAATGAGCAGGTGTACAAAGTGGCCACTGAGTGTATGTGATATAGATCATTTTTGTTGCTCCTCCTGTGAAGTTTGTGTCCAGAGCAGAGGTTTCAAGACTCTGAGGTCCAAGACTAGGCGGCTGCAGTCTAGCTATGAGACTCCTGCAGAACCCGAGAGCTACACTCCAGCATTCATGAAGGTTAGTGACCCATTATTCTGTGGTGTAGAACTCTCAGGTATTTTTTAAAGACTTTTTTTTTTATATGGTAGTAAATTGTCATGTGATAACTCTTTGTTGTTGGACTGCAGAAGAGAGTTAACATCTCTCTTTTTTAGAAGTTTCGACAGTCTTTGCCTCCTTCATTCGTCCTGGTGTGTTTCTCTCTATCAGGGTCTCCTCATGAGGGATAAAGCTGAAGCAGAAAGCCTCGACCAGTTAATGAAACAGAAGAATCTTCCTGAGAATCAGCAAGATGCCTTTAAGACTGGTTTCACAGAGGGCTTTATGAAGTCTCAAGCCCTAATGCAGAGAACACAAGGCATGTTACCTATTCTTTTTGTGGTGTCATAAACGTGTACAACCAGATTGGTGCATTTCCACTGGTGGCCTTACTCTCTTGCCCCAAGTAAGATACAGGTTGTGGTTAAGTGTTATCTTAATTGCAAAGGAATTTTTGTGTCATAAATAGGTCATGGGAGCTTTTTTAACAAATGAATAAAATGTAGCAAACCCAATGAAGGAAATAATGAAATTAATGAAGGAAACCAATATTTTTATGTTTTTTCTGACAGATTCACTTAAGAGGACCCGTCTCATTTTGCTTGTCCTCTTACTTGTTGGCATCTATGGTCTCTCAAGAACCCCCTTTCTCTCGGGTAAAGGCTCCTTTTCTGATACTGGTTTGTTTCCTTTTTTATTCACTCCCTATATTTGCATGCATATCATATTTAGGCTGATGATAAATAGTGCTTATTCTTTATAATGCTCTAGAACTTTTTTTCTGTACTAACAAACTGAATGTATTTCCCTACTGCAAGTAGAGAGTGGGCAAAACAGCATTCACTGTATACATGGTATCTATCTTTTCTTGCAAATTTTTGAGTATGCCAGAAAGAAAGCAAATTAATAATTAAACAAATGAATATTTTTTTTTTTTTTTTAAAGAAAATTAGGATTTACTTTGGAAACCCTACTAGTTTTCTGTTTGCTGTGTGTAATGCGTCATTACCATCGGGTCAAGTTTCCAGTTAGCATATAGAACTGGTAAAAGGGTCGACGATGTTACTATTACTCTGCTGAATCTTCTTTATAGACATCTTGAAGGTCCAAAGACTCATGCAAGACTCTTGTATGTGGATTTCTCATCTGCCCCTAACACAGTAAAACATCAAATCTTAGTAAATTAACTTTGCACAATTTAATGTTGGTTC
>JAILXH010271674.1:1129-25899 GCA_023558415.1 Piaractus mesopotamicus | reverse complement strand
TTATTATTATTATTATTATTATTATTATTATTATTATTTGTTTATTGATTATGTTCAAGCCTATAATGTAGGGTTGGGGTCATTGTTCTGCAGCGAGCTAAAACATAGACTTATGAGTTTTGAGGCACTTGGTTGATTATCAGCCGTTATGATGCTGCTAAGATGATTCTATTCATCCTGTTGGTGTAAATTACTTTTAATATCTTAAATAGGAGGACTAAAAGGCTGTTATTCCTAAATTGTTTGTCTAGTATTCATGCAGGTATTATCCAATTGAAGCTGTCAATCAGCTTTTCTGTTCCAAATCCAATGCACACATGGACAACAATTTGTTATCTACTCAACCCTTTTGTGAAGGTTATTAGACATACATGAGCCATGAACTACAAACTTCTGCCCCATACGTAGTGTATGAAGTTATAATGGATTATTTGTTGTGTCAAAAAGATTGATTTTCTCAGCAACAGAATTAATCAATTAAAAGTCTGCTTCTTGTTTTCCACCAGGTTTAATGAGTTTGATCACAAGTTTTTTGGCATCTCTGAGGATGAGGCTAACTTCATGGATCCCCAGCAGAAGCTCCTTTTGCAATGTTCTTATAGAGCACTTGAGGATTCTGGGATTCCTCTGGAGAAAGTCAGTGGCTCCAGAACAGGAGTTTATATAGGTAATAAATACATCAAATCTTTTGTGAATATATGTTTTTCTACTGAGTGTAGTAAAACCCCTCACTGTCTGAGACATGTTTATTTTTCAGGGCTCATGAACAGAGACTATGAGACACTATTAAACAACAGCCCCAGCACAATAACGCACTTTAACGGCACAGGAACAGCTATGAGTATAGCTGCCAACAGGATCTCCTATACCTTCAACCTTACTGGGCCTTCATTCTCCATTGACAGTGCCTGCTCATCCTCCTTAGTTGCGCTCCATTCTGCTTGTCAGGCAATCAGACAAGGTAATGCCTTTTTAACACATTATTGCAAAAACAAAATGGAAATGGTATACATACATATATGCTACTACTATTTGTCATGCTTTATTTAATATACTGTTGTCAAAACCTAAGGTCTGCTCTCCACATGCCTCTTTTGAGGGTTTTAAGGTGCACCTTTTTCAAAATGTATGTTTTTTAGTTCTTACAATACAGGCCAAATTTGTTTGATGCTTACTCTGGTACATCTCAGGCCTCGAAAGCAAGTAACTTTCTGAACATGAAGATTTGTTATGTGTTATCTGATGACTAAATCTGAGACAAATGTCAAGACATGTATCATAAAGTTCTATTCTATTCTATTCTTTTCTGACATTAATTTTAAAGCTGCCCTGTTAATCTTCAGGAAGTAGCTGGTGAATACATATTTTCAGTTTTCCATTATTTCTTCTGTAATTTTTGCTAATTTGTTTACTTTTTTACTAGGTGATTGTGAGATGGCTCTTTGTGGAGGTGTGAGCTGCATTCTTGAGCCACGGGTTTTTGTGGCTCTGAGCAAAGCGAAAATGATCTCACCAGGAGGCATTAGTAAGCCATTCTCCAATACAGCAGACGGATATGGAAGAGGAGAAGGATGTGGAATACTTCTACTAAAGCCTTTGAACAAAGCAAGTGTGTTTTATTGATATTGAAACTGTCACTGTTAAAGACAATATATTCCAAGCGCATGTTTTAATCATGTTTTCAGTTTAGGGCAGGGGTTCCCAATCCCAGTCTAGATGACCCCATGGTCAGCACATTTTTGTGTTCACCCTTAATTAGTCAGTGAGTTGAATCAGGTGTGCAAGATGCAGCAAAGCACAAAAATGTGCCTAGTGTGGGGTCACTGGGACTAGGAAACCCCTGGTTTAGGGATTTACCAGTTGCAAACTGCAAGCATTTATTTATGTGTTTATTTATGTATGTATTTTTCATTCATTCATTCACTCTGTGATTCACTTAATTCATACATTTATCTTGTTTTTTCAGGCTCTTCGTGACTTTGACCATATCTGGGGAATTATCTGTGAAACTGCAGTGAACCAAGATGGACATGCTGTCACTCCTATGACAAAGCCATCGATGGTCCAGCAGGTGGAGCTCCTCAACAGAATCTACTCTGAAAAGACCTACATGTCTGATGTGCAGTATATAGAAGCTCATGGGACTGGGACTCCAGTGGGAGATCCAATAGAGGCAGGTAGCATTTCCAAAGTCATTGCCAAGGCAAGACCTGCAGGGTTAGGGCCGCTCTGCATCGGCTCTGTTAAGAGTAACATTGGGCACACAGAATCTGCAGCAGGAGTAGCAGGACTCATTAAGGTCCTCCTGATGATGAAGCATGAAACCATTGTCCCTTCAGTGTTCTACACAGAGAAAAGCTCTAGCATAGATGCTGCAGCTCTCAACCTAAAAATTCCCACTAAAGTTGAGAAATGGCATCGTACTGGTTCCATGGGCAGAATGGCTGGAATAAATAGCTTTGGATTTGGGGGCACTAATGCACATGCCATCGTCAGGGAATGTACACATGCTACAGCCTCTATCTTAGACACTCTCAGTTCAAGGAAATTGTTTCCATTGTCTGCTGCCACAAGTAAGTCCCTTGAAATGTGCATTGCTGACACATATCAAAGGATAAGCAAAGACAACAAAACTGACATACAAGCTCTTTTGTATACATCAGCGTGCAGAAGAAGTCACATGAAACACAAATACAGGAAGGTGTTTGTTACGACATCTCTTTCAGATTTAGAGGAACAGCTGAAATCTAGCCTGAACAGAAAGTTTGTTCCATTAAAACCAGACATCAAGGTAGTGTTTGTGTTCTGTGGAAATGGTGTTACTTACAGAGGTATGTGCAAACAGCTTATGAAAGAGGAACCTGTTTTCAGGGAAAAAGTCAGGGAGATAGAAAACTGCTTTCAGAATTACAGAAGCACAAGTATTGTACAAAAGATAAACAGCTTTGACAATGATGATTTCTCAAAACCAGACATTGTACAGCCTCTTCTTTTTGCCACCCAGGTTGCCATTGCTAACCTTCTAAAGCACTGGGGCATCAGGCCTGTTGCTGTTCTTGGGCACTCCATTGGAGAGGTTGCTGCTGCCCATTGCTCTGGACTGTTGTCTCTTGAGGATGCAGTGAAAGTTATCTATTATCGGAGTGTTCTGCAGAGCAAAGTCACTGGAGGGAAGATGCTGGTTGTTGGTAACATAGCTGTGTCAGACATTCTGAAAATTCTTCCAGACTACACAGGGAAGGTTTGCCTAGCGGCTGTGAACAGTCCAGTGTCATGTGTACTGTCAGGTGATAAAGATGCTGTTGAAAGTGTGTACCAAATTTTGAAGAGCTCTGTTAAGGGCAAGAACCTGTTCCTTCATGTCTTGGAGGTTCCCGCTGCCTACCATAGCCATATGATGGATTCAATACTGAGTCAAATTAAAGACAGCATAGGAACTTTAAGTCAACATGAAATGGAGTGTGAGCTGTTTTCCACTGTAACAGGAAAGACTTGCTGTCTAGGGGACTTTGTAAGTGGTGATTACTGGGCAAGAAATATCAGAAACCCAGTTGCATTTGAACAAGCAGTGAAAGCTCTGGCCAGCAACAAGAAGAATGTGGTCTTTGTTGAGATTGGCCCAAGAAGGGCTCTGCAGAGGAACATTGTGGAGATTCTAGGAAATGACACAGTGGTGCTTTCCTCAGTACAGCCAGACAAAGATCATGAGACAATGCTTACTGCTGTGTCAAAACTCTTTGAGCTGGGAGTCAATGTAAACTGGGATCAGTTCTACAATGGGTTTGAATCACCTCCAGCTTCTTACCCCAGGTATCAGTTTGACTGCCTTAAGAAAGAGGTATATTTTGAGGAAGTAAGACAAGGCAATGAGGTGGTGGCTCACTGCTCTCATCCACTAATAATCCCCCATAAACATGACAACAGACTGATGCAATGTAATCTATCAGCAGAAGCCACTCCATTCATTTGGGAGCACAAGAGCAATGGCATAGTGATTGCTCCAGGTGCCTTGTACGTTGAACTGGCTTTTGCCTCTGTCATGGAAACTGTTGTTCCAAAGATGCCGCTCTCCTCTCTTCAGCTCACTATCGACTTTCAGACCTTACTTGTTCTTAGTAAGAGTTTCCATTTTTTGAAAGTGCAGCTTGAGCCATCTGAGGATAAGGCTCTGTTTCAGATACAGTCCTCTGCTGCTGTGCATGCATCAGGCAGCATTACTTATACAAGAGGACCAGCTGTGACTGAGCACCAAGAAATTGACTTCGACATTATTTTGAACAGATGTGCATTGGTCATAACAAGGGAACAGGTCTATACCACTCTTAACCAGGCAGGATTTGAGTATGGGCCCACCTTTTGCCAGCTTGGTAACATCCACTATGGAGAGGAATTCAAGGAAGCAGTGGCCACTGTTAAGATCCCAGATGAATTGTTTAGACAGCTATATGAGTACCACTTGCATCCAGCTGTATTAGATTATTTTCTACAGATGACCTCTGTTTTAGGCTTGAATAACAGCACTACAAGACGTGGTTTTCCCTCTGCAATTGGCAGCACAGTAATATCTGCGCCTCTGTGTAAGGATATGGTCATATATATGAGGGTTTCCCAGGAGATGTCGGAATACTTTGAGGTGTGTGGTTGTTTCACGGACAAAAAAGGACACATCTTGATTGAACTGAAGGATGTCAGAATCACATTTCTTGGCGAAAGTATGAAAACAACTGATTCATACTTCTTTCACAATGAAATACTCACGGCCCATGTAAATACCAACATTCACAGCAAACCGAAAGCTGTTGTCTTTGAGGATACTTTAGGTATAGCTAATGCTTTGAAGCCATACCTGCATCCATCTTCAGTATTTGTCTCTCCTACTGATGTAAATTGTTGTAGTTTACCAGCAGAAGTTCCTGATTTGCTATTGCAGTCTGATCAGAATGCAGCTGAGAAAATTCTGTTTATCTTGAGCTTTCTGAATCTGGGTCACCTTAAAACCCAGGCAGTTCTAGAACACTTGGTTCACACCTGTGAGCTTGTCTGTCAAATCGTTTTGACTTTGAGGAAATGCAAGCATTTGCGTACTATTCATATGATAACGTACAGATCATCTGAGAGCACTGTTGATCACATCAGCCCTGGATTTGTGCTGTCTGGCTTGACAAGGGCCTGTGCTGCTGAGTTGTCGGAAATTTCTTTTCAACTGATAGACCTTGCCGCAGTATCAAGGGAGGACATAGAATCATTAGCTTATGTGATTAGCTCTTATAAAAGCCATGATTACCCAGAGGTTATGATAAGCAAAGGCCAGGTTAAGTCAACAGTGATAACACATACACCCATCAACATGACAGCAGAAGGCAAGAGCTCTTTACTATCTGACTGCTTCACCCTACAGACAGCCAACCCCTATGAGATGGTACGTTTGTCAGCCATACCCATTAATAGTGTAGATCATCTTTCTGAAGGACAAAATGTGGAGGTACAGCTCTATAAAATATGTGTGCACTCCTCAGACTACTTTCCAGTTACCATATCTGACCTTAAATTTGGTCAGACAATATACTGGCACAAGCATGCTTCTCAAAACCACAAACTTTTAGCCCTGGATTTCAGTGGCATTGTCACTGCTGTGGGGAAGGATGTCAGAAAACTGAAAGTGGGAGACCATATTGCGTCTTGTTACCCCACTGCAGCAACCTCCAAAGTTGTCCTTCCTGAGAGTGCTTGCTACAAAGCAAAGAAACTTCAGTTTTTGAAGGACATTCCTTGTGTCTCCTACTTTATTCTTGCTTGGGAGATCTTAAACAGTGCTTTACCAAAGGCCAAGCCAAAGAAGACACTGGGCATTTTCTCGACTGTTCCAGACTCAGGTCTGATGAAGGTGTTATCCTTCACGGCAAACAAGTCAGGATGGAGTGTTGTCATACAGAGGGAGCTCACTGGACTCATCCAAAATGTAGACCAGTGTCCTGTTTTTGTCCTCATACCTCCTTATGATCAGTCATGGATGGCACAGTTAGGCAGTGTTGCAAGTGCAAGGCATATTTTTCTGATCTGTGACAACAAGGACTTATCAAGTGTTCTTCAGAGTGACAGTGAGAGAACGTGCTTCCACTTTCTTAAGTTGCGTAACATTATCCAGAAGTCTCATCTCAAGACGCAGAAAGCTCACATATACAGATGGCTAAAAATGATGAACTTGGACAGGACATGGTTATCCTTACACAGCAACACTTTCCAGGTCACTGAGGCTGAAACCACAAGTCACCAGAATACAAATGTTGGGTCTTATTTTAGCACCAAAACTGTCTCTTTGATTGTTCTGGGTAATAGTGGGTCAATAGCTAGTGTTTCTCATGTCAACTTACAACCCAAAGCGAAGCAGCTCTTCACAAGTAATGGTGTGTACATAGTTTCAGGTGGTCTGTCTGGTTTGGGACTTGAAACAGTCAAGTTCATTTCAAACTGGGGTGGGAGGTGCATTGCTACACTCTCAAGGAGTGCCCCATCTGAAGAAACACAGCTGCAGATCTGCAGCCTCAAGAGACGATATGGAGTACGAATTATCACTCTCCAGTGTGATGTGTCTGTATCAGACCAGGTATTGAAAGCAATCACTGTTATTGGAGAAAAATTCCCTTCTTCTGCCATAAAAGGCGTGTTCCACAGTGCTGCCGTGCTGCATGATGGGCTGCTTGAAACACTGGATAAGTCTCTCTTTGAGAAAGTCTTGCGACCCAAAGTGAGTGGTGCACTGAACCTTCACTATGCTACTCTCAACAGCAAAGTTGATTACTTTGTATGCTACTCATCCATCTCCTCTTTCATTGGCAATGCTTCTCAGGCAAATTATGCAGCAGCCAACTCATTTCTAGACTCTTTGTGTCACTATCGGCGTAATGTCGGACTTGCAGGACAGTCCATCAATTGGGGGCCTCTGAAACTGGGCCTTCTGCTAAACAAAGAGGATTTTCAGAAATTTCTAGAGACCAAAGGGCTGATGATCATGGAAGTGCCTGAAATACATGAAGCTCTAAAACACTGCTTAATGGAGAACAAGCCTCAGCAAGTTGTGTGCAAATTCAACTTCAGAAACTTGAGGAACAATGTTCTCTCTCAAAATGCCTCTCTCAAAGTTCGACTGACAGCTTTAGTTGAAAAAGAGCTTGAAAGCAAAACAGAGAATGAGCCCAGAAAAGATGTGCAGTCTTCATTTGATATCTATGTAAGATGCATGTTAGGTGACATTTGCAATGTTGATGCAGATGAGCTAGAAAATGAAACTGTTCTTGCTACAGTGGGCATTGATTCAATGATGGCAATGACAATGCAAAATCGAATTTTTCAGGAAATTGGAGTGAACATTCCACTTGTTACCTTACTTGACCCTAACAACACTGTGTCCTCGCTGATTGCACTTCTCGAGGAAAGTGCCGAATGTAAAAATGATGCGTATCTCTAAATGTTTATTTATGTATTTATTTTTTGCTAAGGCTTCCCCTTAAATGCTTATTGTTGTTTTTATAACAACTTATATATGGTTGATTATATTGATGAGATCATGAAGTGTGATGTATAATGAGAAGTATTTGTAGTCGAGGGCTGTGCTAAATATCTTATGTAGTGAAAATGCTTTGTTGTTTGATTGTTGTTAAGAATTTTGCATAATTAAATCTAAAGCTGCATTTGTGTCAGCTGTATGGCAAATAAAATTCCACTAGTCATTCTGGTATGTGGTAAGTTTCTCTGAATAAAGGGGGCTCAAAGTACAGTATCCTGTTATACATATCTTGAACTGCTCTGCCAAACTCACAAATGCTTCTGAAGTACTTATGCAAATATGAGGCATGTGCAGCAGAAGACAGATTTTAGGCACTGTGGCAATCTGCTAATCCTTACTCAAACTGCTCTTTTGAAGTAAAACCACAAGTCTTGCCTGAACCACGAATGTACCAGGAATGTGATTTGCTAGAAAGAGAGTGGCAACAACACAAAGGTTTGGTTTGGAAAGTGCTGGTATATGAAACTATGCTCTCCAATGGTGTCAAAGTAACTTACTGAACACATCTGATGTGGTTAATATGCATATTCATAAAAACAGAATTAAACTTGTCAATCATTTTCCTATACAGAATACTGTGTGGTTATACATTTGCGTTTATTTGCTGATTATCCTTCATCAATTAAGAACACAGCAAACAGTACAAACTCAATTTAAACAGTAAAGATTTCAGGAAAAAGTATGATTTCGTTCAGAAAACATGTACTTAGCAGTACTACTGTGTGGCTGTCAACACCTAAAATGATGGCTACATGACAGCTATGCATTAAATTAACCATTTACATTTATGTGAATCTGTCCAAATGCATTTTGTTGTTATCAGTTATTGTAGTTTACAACAGAATGTTAATGTTGAAAGTTCAGTACAAATAAACAAAACATATCAAACAAAGACACAAAAACATCTTTAAGGTAACTGAATATAATATAATCCAACAACATCACAGTAAGTAGAAAAGAGAGAAGGAATACTGTTAGCTGGAAAGTGGCTGAGATTTCCAACACAAATCTGATCATCAGATCCGTTTTGGTGGAGAGTTGATAGTAAACATTGCATTGTCATAGGCTGCGTACATGTGAACAGCATAGGTTTGACTGTCTACCGTGAACATTGGAATGGTGCTTATCATGCACATCTGGCTATTCTGGACATGCTGATTATTTCCAGCCAGACTCCAGATGGCTGGGCAGGGTTTAGAGTGACAAGGTTTATTATTGTCAGACAAAAAAGTGTGATTGTAGTAAACTTGCTTCTCTTTCAAAACAGTCTGTTTTGTCTTAGACTGAATGTTATTGCCATGGCTGTTTCCTGTGTCCTGGTCTTCCAGACCTTGCTTATCCTTGCTGATTTTAGTGGACGTTCCACTGCATATGTCAAAGAATGTTAAAAATACTGGGATGAAAGTGATGCCATGAAAGAGTCCAAAGAAGATCACCAGAAACATTATCTTAAAGAAAGTTCTGAAAATATAGTTCTTTGAAGCAGAAAGAACTACCACTCCAAGGATAGTGGACACAGCTCCTTGTAAAATGGGGTATCCTAAACTGAAAAGTGCTTCTACGGCCTTCTCATTGGCAGTGGGTTTCTTGCTGGATACAAATGCGTATGAAATATGAGCAGAAAAGTCAACTGAAAAGCCAATACAGACGACAAGGATGATCATAGAAATGGTGTCTAAATTAACATCCCACAGTGCCATGAATCCGGTGACGCCCACAATGACAGAGGCAATCGAGAATGTTACCCAGAGAGAACACAGGGGGTTTGGGATTAACATGAGGGAGATGAACAACATGACAGCAGTAGTAACTGCAATATTCTGAATTGTATTACTGACAATCACTGCGTACTGGTCATGGTATATAAATGCAGGATGGTACACAAGCAAAGGCACTGGACATCTCTGTGCTGTATCTCGCAATTTATTTAACATATTCATCTCATCAATGGCTGTGGATATATTCACAGTCTGTATGAAGAAGCGCGAGGCATGGATAGAGTCATTGGTAAAATTAACATCCTGCCTGAAGTCTGCGTAGAATCTCAGAAACTTTCTTAAGTTGTCTTTAAAAACGTGTTCAGCGCTGAGATTCAGATTTGTATGATGTCCATAATATTTATATGATTTGATCCATGAAGTAAATATGTCTTCTTCAATGAAAGACAGATTTTTGAAATTTTCAACACAAGCTTCCAGATCTGACATATTTTTTTCATCCCAGTATGAAAATTCACCTCTTATGATGACCATTATATTTGGTCCATATTCAGAAAAGTACGCTTTTTCATCATCATAGTACTTTACTACATAGGAGTCATCTGCGGCCAAGTTACGGAGATCAATTCCTTCTTTTATCTGGAAGCATCCATAAATGCTGACTGCCAAATATGTCATGTAAAGCAGAATCACACAACGCTTGGTCCATGGCTTTGTTAGGAAAGGACCATAGTATCTCTTGAAGAAGTGATTCATAGGCTGGACCTCCTCTGAGCCAGTGTGGGGATCATAAGCCCCTCCCACGCAGCAAAACTCGTACCATTTCGACTGACCTATGGGACACTCCTCAGGCACCTCCTTGCAGGTCAGCCAGTGCTGGTTCCTGTTCTCTCGCCTCCCATTTAGCACAAGGAACGCTCCAAAGAACGTGACACTGTAGACGTAGCAGAACAAGATGGAGGTGCTGGTGTATAAGCAGAACGACCGGACTGAACGAAAGGGGGTCATGAGTCCAATGTAGAAGGCTAAGACGTCTGTGAGAGTGGTGATAGTAATAGATATAGCTGCTTCTTTGTAGGTATCAGCCAGACGCTTTTCAACCCGATCGTGAACATTGGTCTGCTGCCAGCAGGAGATCAGAATGAACATATCATCAACCCCAATTCCTGAAACAAAGCACATTAAAGAATTCAAACATTATACCTTTAACAACAACATATTAAGAAAATATTAGCACAGGTTAGTATTTAGAGACCATTACCTAATATCAAGAAAGGAGAATTAGCCACCGTCATGACAAATGGGACTCCAATATGAAGCATCATTCCAAAAGAAGAAAGCACAGCAAGCCCAGCAGATAGCACACCAAAGGTAGCAACCCACACCTTGTTTCTTACACAGTCAAACCTATTGAATTGTATGTTGTAATGAACATGTAAACGTAAAACTCTAAACATCTAAAAGTAGAGTTGCACATACCTTAAACAAGAGAGGATAGAAAATGCAATGGCAATGACGTATGTAATAGAGAACAAAGGGATGACATCTTTTGTATTTGCCTCAAATTCCACCTGCCTTGACAGAGATGTAGAGTAGGTGACCTGTGAGTACAGAATGAGATTTTATCATGTTAAAAGTCAGTAAGAAAAACATTTGTTGTTTAAATTGGCAGTCTGCCAAAAAGTATGAGTTCATACTTACTAAAATAACTGGTGTGTTATATTCTGTTAACTTATCTATTTGTTAATAAAGAAATAAAATTAAGTCTTGGTGATTTTCCGCAAAGTCAATCTATTTATTAGATACCGTGTATGTGTAGAATATTTGTGCTTTGCAATGCTTTTTAAATATTGTTGCCACATGAAATTTCATTGTACATGTTACAGTAACAAAATGTTTTACATCTTACTTGTCTATAAGTAAAGGTAGGCAGGTTTAGTTATTGCTTTAGGTTAACACAACTAATCTTCTTTTTTTTTTTTTAAATCCATCATACACAAAAGGTACGTCATGTCACTGGGGCAGTACCCCTCTTGTCAGTGGGGTGGTACCCTCAAGGGTACATCTCAGTACCTTTAGGCAGGGAACATAACTGTACCATAATCCATTGAAATTATATTTTCTACTTGTACTGACTCCACACACCCTGTCTCGTCTCCAGGCTTTTTATTTTATTGTTCTGTTTTAAAACATTATGTTATGAAAAGGTACAAATATGTACTATTCCTAGAAAAAAAAACTTTCCTTACAAAAAAGTCCCACAGGATTCCTGCTGAAAATGTGAAGGTGTAATACCTGCAGGAAAAGTGTAAAGGATATTTCTGCAGATTTTCAGTGATCATACTCCTGTGGGATTCCTGAAGGATTCCTGCTGGACAACTGTTATGGAAATTCTTGGATCTTCCTTCACAATTTCCTGCAGGTCACTTTAAAAAACCCAAGGGAAAATGACTGCTGAGGATACCTGCATATATTGGATTTCAAATGTCTGAAGGAATGTTTGCAGTAGTTGGAAGGAGACTATTTAAGGTACACAATTGGACCTTAAAACCGCTGTTGTACCTTTGAGGGTACATTTACATAGTTTGTACTTTGATGAACAAAAATGTACCTACACAGAACCTTTATTTCTAACAGTGTTTTCGTAAAACACCAAGAATGTGAGGATTAATCAGTTCAAATGAGTCCAAGACGATCCTCACTTTCCACTGAAGTGCTTAAACTTAGTTTAGGGTAGTAAAATAAGTGAAAGTTCATGGATAAGGGATTGTAAATGTGCCCTCTGCCAGATAAGGTCTCAGAGATATGCCTGATAATCACGTATGCGTCTAATCACGCTGATGTCTTAGGCTGGAAATTATACTAAATATTTAAAGGAGGAAACTCTTGGCATAGCCACAAATCACTGTGGGTGGGCATATTTACTGTGCATAATGTATTGATTGATAAGGCGAGTTAGGTGGTCAATAAAACAAACAAACAAACATTTTTCAGAGGTGAACCTACCTTAATAAACTTCGGTGTTAGGTTGGAGGGAAAGACCCTGAGGAATTCATTTAGCCACAAATCTGTTCTGGAGCGATTATCCTCTTTCAGAAAGTAAAATAAGCGAATTGCCCTGGCGCTCTTTAAAACGGTTGAATTAACACAAAACCCACCGACGGAGTATCCGAGGAAAAGGTGAGTAAATCCGAACCGAAAGAACGGGAAAGTGAGCTCTGTCTGCTCGAAAAGGTCCCCGTAGTAATTATACACATCCAGGATTTTGTTGGGGATGCACTTCCTGTATCTCCTCGCGCACAGGCCGTCGAATGTGAGCACCTCGCTCCCCGCAGACACGTTCAGCGCTCTGACTTTACTGTCCAAACTCAGGATCTCCTTGAACGCCGCAGCGGTCAGAATGCTGGACGATCTGGAGACCGCGATGAAAGTCGCGTACACGCCGTCAGTGTAGAGCCTCTGATTAGAAAAGACAGAGTCGTTCCGGGGGAAGTTCTGCTGGACAAACTGCCTCTCCAGTTTCGCCGGACCGTTCACAGGTGTGAACTGCTCCTCTATGTCATTGGCCTCGCGGTCTTCTAGGAAATAAAACCCACTCCCCAGCACGGCAGAGATCAGCAGAGGAGAGATGAAAAACCACCAGGGGTTTGATCCAACAAAGCGGCCGAACTTCTGGAAACCGATGGAAATGGGCTTCTCCACGCAGTCTGTGTTGCACCCGGCCATGATCACCGGCGTTAGGAAATATTACAGAGCATTAAAATCATCAACAGTTTCTGAAGGTCACACTAATAAACATGTGTTAAACATATCACATCTTCACCTAACTGTCCAGTGTTATTCTGAACTCAGAGGTGTTCATTTTGCAGGCAGGCTACTCCAAATGCATG
Source organism: Piaractus mesopotamicus (assembly GCA_023558415.1). Lineage (NCBI taxonomy): Eukaryota > Metazoa > Chordata > Actinopteri > Characiformes > Serrasalmidae > Piaractus > Piaractus mesopotamicus. The sequence goes on along the minus strand of JAILXH010271674.1, from coordinate 12,727 downwards.
ATGCACGTGGGGTATTAACACATTCTGACGCACTTGCGTGCAAACTTGCAGAAGAATACAGAGACTCGTGATAACAGCAGAAAGTTTTCAGTATTCATATGAGGCCTCATGCATCTAGATAAACAAAATGTACTCTGCATGCATGTAAAATGGATGTAAGTATTAACACCTTTTAGGTACACTGAAATAAATGGTGATTAAATGTATCATGTGCTCATGTGTTACATCAGCACAATAATTACCAAAACAAGTAAACTTACAGAAAGCAGTAGTGTTGATTTTTTTTCTATGCAACCACTGACACAATAAAATCATGAACAATTTTTCCAGTTATGCCCAGATTTAAGATTTATACAGCAGCTTAGATTAATCAAAATATTTATGTATTACTGGTTAGTGGATGCTTTTGTCTTAATACATCCATTCAAGTAGACATGCTGCTGACAAACATATATACCCATTGCATGTTTTACATCATTATTACCTCTTTAATGTTCAGGGATAATGCCTAGCGAACATTTTCAACTGAAATATAAACATAATACTGAAAAAGGTGCAGACTTACGATGCATATTGAGGCTTTTTATGGTGCAGAATCCAGAGTGATGTGATGAAAGAGAGTGATCAGCGAGTTTATTAATGAGGTAAAAGCCCTGTTCATGACAACAGAGTATGTGATTCAATTACTGGCCCAAAATGGTTTAAAAGGGACAAACAATTGGCATGAAAATCATTGGCTCTTCTGTGCGCTCACAGGACTGAAGGGAAAATAGGACAGGAGAAATATAAAAATGTAATCAGACACTGTGTGAATTTCTTAAATTGATTGGAAGCTTTTTTTGTTTTTTTTTGTTTTTTTGGAAAAATCTATTAATTAGTCTATTAATCTTTCGTCTAAATAAACTTTAAATAACACAACTATATTTAAACTATGTCATTTAGTATCCGGTGTTACTGCTGTGATACTATTACAGATACATTTAGCATACCTAATCTTGGCACACTGTAGCTAAAACATATTTAAAGTATATGATAAAATATGAGGTTAAATGGAAAAATTATTTCAGAAACAAATCCAATAACAGAACTAATAAGCTGAAAAAAAAATTTAAATTATATAAGTATGAATGTTTTGCAACCAAATGTGCCACTGTATAACACACACATACACACATATAAAGTCTTATAAAACAATCTTAAGTTCATATTCCATGTAGTATCTTTATTATTTTAATCAAACCAGTGCAATCACAATATCAATTACAATATATAATAAAAAAGGAGTGGCTATCGTGACCTGTAACATGTTGTAGTCTATTGATCTTTCTTCTAAATTAACTTTAAATAACATAACTACATATTAACAATATCATTTAGTATGCTGTGTTATCATTGTGATACTGTTAAAATACATTTAGCTCATATAAAGTTAGCACACTGTGGCTTGTACACATTTAAAGTATTTGGGAAAGTATATGGCTAAACTGGTAAAACAGCATATCATAGAAAAAATAACTTCAGGAAAAATACAAAAATAGAACTAACGAAGTGATAAAAGCTGCTATAAAAATGATATAACAATGAAAATGTGATACTGAAGTGATCACAAAGTGATGCTTGAAACAATCATATTTCTTATAGTCTCTTTATGATTTTAATCAAACCAGTGCACATACAATATCAGCTACAACAATCGGAAAATGTGCAGTTAGCATTATGTACACAATACATTTGTTTTACAAAATCTCAGCAACTATAATTCCAGGATAACATACAAATAAAAGACGAGGAAACAGTTTTGTCATCAACTGCTTATATAAATAGCAATAAATGGACATATCTAGAATCGTGTAATCTCTGCTGTGATTTGTGGCAGTATTTTTTTCTTATCTTGGTCATTTCCCTCATTCTCATTCCCTCCTAACATTTTCACTATGTCTGACAAAGTGCTGTCTGGATTAAGGAGTGTTACCAGGGGTATATTCACTCCTTTTTCCTGGAAGATGAGATTCTGCAGAGTCATGGCCAACATAGAATCAAGCCCCAGTGCTGACAGAGGGGTATCATCAGTCAGCTCATCTTGTTCAACACCAATAGTTTCACTAATCACTGACTTGATATATTCTTTGGGTGAAGAGACTGTGCCGGCCTGCTCAAGTCTGGAGTCAATCATATTGGCCTTTTTGAGACCCTCCTCTACCAGTGCTGACAACCGCATGGTGAGGGATTTGTTTTGAGAGAGAACGTTATACCTTATGTTCTTAAAATTGAATCTACACACAGCCTGTTGTGCCTTGTTGATTAACAGGCACTGCTCAAGACTTTCATGAATTTCTGTCACTTCCAGGACCATCATTCCTTTTGCCTCCAGAAATCTTTGGAAATGTTCTTTGTTCAACAGGAGACCCAAATTTAAAGCTCCCCAGTTAATTGACTGGCCAGGCAGACCGATGTTCCTGCGGTACTGACAGAAGGTATCCATGAACGTGTTGGCCGAAGCATAATTTGTCTGTGATGCATTACCAAGGAAAGCTGAAATGGAGGAGTAGCAAACAAAGTAATCTAGATCACAGTGCTTAGTGGCATGGTGAAGATTGATCACACCGTTCACTTTTGGCCTCATAACTTTCTCATAGAGGGCTTTGTTCAAGCTTTCAATGAGCCCATCATGAAGGACAACTGCACTATGGAACACACCTTTGATTGGATTTGATGGGAGGAGTTTTTTGATCTGAGCAACTGCCTGGTAAACTTGCTCTGATACTGAAACATCACATTGTATGCATGTGATTGCTGACTGGCACTGATTTTTGACGTTATTTATTTCCTGTTCCATCAGGTGGCTTGGACTACTTCTAGAGAGGATAACAATATTCCCTCCCCCTCTCTGAGCAATGAACTTCACTGTCTCAAATCCTAACCCTGAGAGACCACCTGTCACTATGTAGACAGAATTGTTCTGAAACAACTTCTGAGGTTTTGGGATCAGTGGAATGTCAGACAGTTCACCCTTAGAGTCAAGACTCAGGACCACCACAGGCATGATCCGACATCTGAAGTAGGATTCTGATTCCTCTAAAGGCAAGCAATCAATCTTCTCATTAGATAATCTTTGAACAGCGGTCTTCTTAAAAAGCACAGACTTTCTGTCCAAATGCATGTTCTTCAGCCAGTGGGAAATGCAAGGCTTCTGTGCTGCTATTGACTGCTTCTGCATTACAATTGATGTGAAAAGGATTTTCACATGAACCCCATCATTTTGACCTCTAAAAGCAAGCTGACTGACAGAGGTTTTCATTTGGTTGTCAGAGACCAGAACAATGTATCTGACACCAATGACATTGCTTGCCTCTGCAATGACAGATTCATCATAGGGAGGCAAAAGCACAATTCCCACCATTTCACTGAAATCATGAAGCAATTGATTAGCATTTGTACCCACAGTGACGCTCCACCCTGATTTGACAGCTGTAAGATTTAAGACTTTCACCAGAACTGAGTCTGAAGTAGTGGAGAAAATGCCTAACTTTAGCTGTTGTTTGACCTTGGGTAATGCACAGTGCAAGATCTCCCAAGCAAGATTAAAGTAAGAGACACAAGGAGAATCCTTCAAAAATGGAAATCTCTTTGTTTTATAGCAAGCAGCTGCTGGAATTACAACTTTGCTAGAAGCTGCAACAGGATAGCAACAGACAACTAGATCTCCAATTTTTAGTTTGCTAACATCCTTCCCGACAGCTGTCACAGTACCACTGAAGTCAAGGGCTAAACATTTGTGGTTCTGAGATGTGTGCTTGTTCCAGTATAATGTCTGGCCAAAGTTAAGGTCAGAGACAGTGACTGGAAAGTAGTCTGAGGAGTGCACACAAATTTTAGAGAGCTGGATCTCCACATTTTTGCTTTGAATGGATTCAACAGATTTATGAGAGGCCACTGCTGAAAGGCCTGTCAGCTTGTAGGGGTCAGAGGTTTGCAAGACAAAACTTTCACACTGTGATGAGTGTATGCTTTGAAAAGAGCTGTCTTTAGCCATTATTTTTGTGTGGCTAATCTGTGGTTTAAGAATCTGCCCATCTTTTATAACTAGCTCTGGGTATTTGCTGCAAGGGTGTGATCCGAGGATCTGGGCCAAGGATTTGATTTCCTCCGGAGAGACTGAGCTTATGTCTATCAGCTGAAATAAGAGATCTGGCAACTCAGCTGCACATGCTCTTGTCATTCCAGAGAGTACAAATCCAGGACTGATGTGGTTTACTGAATCTTCTGATGACCGATAGGTAACTACCCTGATGGAGTTTTGGAAACCCATTGTCTTGAGTCCTGCAACAATTGTTCGTAAAATCTCACAACAAGTTGTCATGCAGTCTAACACATTCTCGGCTTTGTGTGAGGTTACGTCTGCATCACCCCACATGAACAAAACTTCCTGAAAGTTTGTCTTGATATTTGGGATTTGCAGTTTAGAAAGGAAACCTTCAAATCCACATTCCAGCAGCACTTTTGTGTATGTGGAGGGAATGTATTTTGATGATGGGTCTAGGTATTGTTGCAGGCCTCTAGAAATGCCCACATTATCAGCAAAGACCAGTGATTTCGGTCTTGGTGAGAAGCTAGCATGCTCAAAGGCAACGCTGTAGCTGTTGTGGTAAAAATACTCCTCTACCACATGAGGGCCACTGCCTAGGTATGTGATAGTCACATGCTTCAGTTCAACCAAAACCCGGCCCTCTTTGTCAGCAAAACAGCCACAAACATTAAGCTCCTCTGTCCCCAAACATGTTGCTCTCAAATACACAATCATCTCCTTCTGCAAAGGTTCGAACACAGTGAGGCTGCCTATTTGAGAGGGGAACCCAGGCCTTCCCAAGAAAAGATATGTCCCTGTTACAGGAAGAAGCTGCATGAGGTAGTCTAAGATCACAGGATGAAGATAGTAGTCATGAAGCTGGGGCAATAACTCGTCAGGGACAGTGACATGTGAATATGTTTCTCTAAGCTCCTCTCCATAAAAAACATCCCCCTTGTTTTTGAAAACAGGACCATACTGAAATCCCCCCAAAGAAAGATACTTATAAAACTCCTCAGAACGTATAACTGACTGACATCTTTTATAGACAGAGTCCAGTGAAATGTATTGCTCCTCAGGCAGATTTCTTTGTGCTGATTCTACTTTGCCTGATGCATAGTTTGCTGACAAAGAATGCACTTTGAACTGAAAGCTCATTTCTCCTGTATTTTCAATGGGATTCAACTGTACTTTCATATCTGGTGTATTATGTGACAAAACACATGGAGTATGGAACCTTACGCTGAGCTGCAGAGAGCTGAGGGGCACTTTTGGTTTTACGCTTGTCATGAAAGCTGCTAAGCCCAACTCGACATAAAAGGCCCCAGGGATAAGGGCAACACCCTGGTGTTTGTGGTCATGCAGGTAGGACAGTGACCCAGAGGAGAGGTCACAGCTGAAAACAGAGCCATCTTTACTCTTCTGTGTAATTACAGGATGGCCACTACTGGTATCAGAGAATGTTGCTTCAATTAGTACATCTCGCCTTACATTGTCAAACTGATACTGTGGGAAAGGAATTGGTTCCATCTCACAGCCTTTGTAGAACTGGTTCCAATCTACATTGACTCCCATTTCAAACAGTTTGGAAACAACAGTTAGCATTGTCTCAAGATCTTTATCCGGCTGAACTGAGGACAGCACCGCTGTGTCATTTCCTAGAGTCTCCATAATGTTTCTCTGCAGAGCCCTTCTTGGACCAATCTCAACAAAAATTGAATACTTTGTCTGTTTTGCTGATTTTATTGCTTGTTCAAATGCCACTGGCTCTCGGATATTTCTTGCCCAGTATTTCCCATTAACAAAATCTGTGGGGCATGCCTTTTCTCCTGACACTGTTGAGAACAATTCTGTCACCATGTTCTGTGCCTGTAATGAGCCAATACTTTTCTCCACGTCTGCCACAATAGAATCCATCATATGGCTATGATAAGCAGCAGGAACATCCAGAACCCGAAGGAACAAATTTTTACCATCACCTGAGTTGCTCAAGCTCTTGTGCAAACTATCAATGGCGTCTGCATCTCCTGAAATGGTGCAAGACTGAGGGCTGTTTTGAGCTGCCAAGCAAAGTCTCCCAGAGTAAGAGGGGAGAGTTTTCAACACGTCTGATACAGACATGTTACTCACAACCAGCATTCTCCCTCCAGTTACTCTGCTTTGCAAACTACTGCGGTAGTAGATCACCTTTACTGCATCCTCAAGTGACAACAGCCCAGAGCAATGGGCTGCAGCAACCTCTCCAACAGAATGTCCAAGAACAGCATCTGGCCTAATTCCCCAGTGCATTAGCAGGTTAGCAATGGCAACTTGAATTGCAAAGAGAAGAGGCTGTATAATCTCTGGTTCTGTGAAATCGTCATCCTGTTCTGACTCACTCTCTAACTTCTCTATGAGACTCATTTTTCTGTAGTCTTGGAAAAGATCCTCAATCTCTCTCACTTTCTCTCTGAAAACAGGTTCCTCTTTTAGAAGCTGTCTGCACATGCCTCTGTAAGTAACACCATTGCCACAGAACACAAAAACTACTCTGGGATCTTGCTTCGATGCTACAGTTGTTTTGTTTAAAGCATGCATAAGCTTCTCTGTCAAATCAGTCAAAGACGATGCACTGAACACTTTTCTATATTTGTGTTTCAAGTGACTTCTCCTGCATGCAGAAGTATACACCAGGCTTAGTAGATCTGTTATATTCCCTGCCTTGATATTTTGCATCGTGTCTTCTATTGTCATTGTAAGTGATTTCTCTGTTGCTGTAGAAACTAAAAAAAAATTATGTAACTTCTTGACAGGCTCTTTTGGCTGTTTTGTCGGCATGTACTGTCTTACAACTGCATGAGCGTTTGTCCCTCCAAATCCAAAGTTATTTATCCCAGCAACCCGTACTGAGCTCCCTCTGGTGACCCATTTCTCAGCTTTGGTGGGAATTTTTAGATTGAGAGCTGGAGCATCTATGCTAGAGCTTTTCTCTGTGTAGAACACTGAAGGGACAATGGTTTCATGCTTCATCATCAGGAAGACCTTAATGAGTCCTGCTACTCCTGCTGCAGATTCTGTGTGCCCAATGTTACTCTTAACAGAGCCGATGCAGAGCGGCCCTAACCCTGCAGGTCTTGCCTTGGCAATGACTTTGGAAATGCTACCTGCCTCTATTGGATCTCCCACTGGAGTCCCAGTCCCATGAGCTTCTACATACTGCACATCAGACAGGTAGGTGTCTGCGGAGTAGATTCTGTTGAGCAGCTCCTCCTGCTGGACCATCGATGGCTTTGTCATAGGAGTGACAGTGTGGCCATCTTGATTCACTGCAGTTTTGCAGATTATTCCCCAAATGTTATCATGGTCTTCTAAAGCCTGTAAGAACATGTACATAGATTTGTTATTCACAGTGTGACATAGGGAATCTTTGGATGTGGATGAATATGTAGCACTGTGCATTAACCCCTTAAAATCCCAGGCTTATTAAGGCCAACTAAGGTGAAATATTCAACAACTACAGGAACTTCAAAGCAAGCTGGCTAAGCTATTTTTAGGTTATAGAAGTGAGTAATAAAACTTTGGTCGTGCTGGTCGGCCCTGGCCATATAAGGGGTTAAGATGTTATGGTATCTGATTTATGTAGAGGTAAATACTTTTTTCAAAGGCTTTAGCAGAATGACTCCACATCCTTCTCCCCTTCCATAACCATCTGCTTTGTTGGAGAATGGTTTGCTGGTGCCTCCAGGTGAGATCATCTTTGCCTTGCTTAGAGCCACAAACACTCTTGGCTGAAAAATGCAGCTGACACCCCCACATACGGCCAGTTCACAGTCTCCTGTTACATAAAGTACAGCCAAACTCACTTTAATAGAAAGGCCAGGAACATATTACAAGATGACTAAATGACTTTCAAGAATTGCAGTTTCTAAAAACCACCAGTTTATGATTGCATATGTTCAGAATAATAATATCAAAAAGGCAGCTGATTCTGTGTGACTGACCATTGACTTTTTTCTGTGTGGAATCTTGGAACTATATATGGTACAAGCTAAAAATGACCTTTTAATATGGGATAACAGTGCTTTGTGGTTATCATACCTTCTCTCATGGCCTGACAGGCTAAATGAAGGGCGACAAGAGACGAGGAACAGGCACAGTCAATAGACAAAGAGGGCCCAGTAAAGTTGAAAGTGTAGGAGATTCTGTTGGCAGCGATGCTCATGGCTAGACCAGTGCCAGTGCAGTGGTTAATGATGACTGGGTTCACATTTGCCATGGTGAGTTCATAGTCTCGGTTCATCAAGCCTGAAACAGCATGCATGTGTATTTGTCTGAAGTTAGGATTAAGCCATTTATTCCTCACCATTGGTGTTTTTGTTTTAGTAACATTTAAGATTTCTATTTTCTCTGTTTTATTTATATTTGAAAAATGCAACTAATAGCATATACTCTTAAAACAGATCTGTTAAGAACATTTTACTTTCACATCAGATATGTTAATAACAATTACTAAACTAGATATATCAATGTGTTCAATTAAGCATGTAGAGTCAGAATGTAGTTAGTAGTACCTAAAAAAACTCCTGTTCTGCTCCCACTGGCCTTTTCCATAGGTATGCCAGCATCCTCTAGTGCCCTGTAGGTACACTGCAGAAGAATCTTGTGCTGAGGATCCATTTGCTCCACCTCAGCTTCAGTGATGCCAAAAAACTTGTGATCAAACTCATTGAATCTAAAAAAAAAAGTCAAAAAAGATTTGATATTATACAGTAATACTTATTAGGCTTTTAAAATGAAATGAAGTAAATATATAGTGCAGTGTTTTCTCAGTATGGAACTCATTTTAGTGGATTAAAACAACAGACTACAGAATTAAAAGGAAGGTTTATGAACAGCTAATTGAAAGGCAGGCTAATAGGTGGAGGCTTTGACATTTACCTTTGTGAGAAAGAAAAAATAGTAATAAACCATAATTAAAAAAATAATAATAATATCTACTACAAAGAACAGTCTACCATAGTCACAATGTACACACTTTCTTCAGGGGTTCTTTAGTAAAGAAAATGGTTCTATATAAAACCATGAACACTCAAAAAACCCTTTGCGTGATTAAAGAGTTCTTTGCATAATTAAAGTATTCTTCAGATTGATGGAGAATGTGCTGTGGATGGTTCTATATAAGAACCTTTTTGGAAATTGTTCTATATAGCACCAAAAAGGGCTCTTCTGTTATTACAAGCTTGACATCGTAACAATAGCAGAATCCTTTTTGGTGGTATATAGAACCCTTTTCACAAAGGTTCTATATAGAACCATATACAACACATTCTCCATCAGTATGAAGAACACTTTAATTATGCAAAGAACTCTTTAATCATGCAAAGGGTTCTTTGAGTGTTCATGGTTCTTTAAAGAACCATTTTCTTTAAAAAAGAACCCTTGGAACCATCATTTTTAAGTGTGTAGATGTTTGTTTATTAATCTATGACACTTAGTAAACGTGAGGCCTTTTGGAAAGTCACATAAGAAACAATAATAAGCTGCAGTGATGTTGTCATCAGTTATCAGTAACTCTCATAAAAAGACTGTAACCAGTGTATTCTGTATTGTTCTGATTTTAACAATAGCAATTTCAAAATCAATGAAAAAAGGACTATAAGGCTCACCCATCAGCAAGTGCTGCTTTTTGTGTTCGTGACTTCCCTGGTTTATTGTCATCTTGGTCGTACCACTCTGCACTGTCAAACCTCTCACCTGGTATCTCCACTGCACAGTTCTTCCCCTCAAGCAGGACTTTCCAGAAATTATCAAGCCCCTCACCTTAAATATGTGAGGACAATCAGTAGTGTACACTACTTATTATTGCTAACACACAAACATACACAAATAATGGATATAAAGAGTTACATCTTACCTCCAGGGAAATTACACCCAATGCCAACAACAGCAATGTCTAGATCATCCTCCTTCATAGTGGAAGCAATCTGAAATCACTCATCGGAACTAAAATGATGGTAATACAGAAGTTGAGACAAAAGTATTTTGCGAATAGTTGAACATCACTAATATGAGTGCATGCCTCGAGCATATGAAGCGGAATTAAAATGAAGCTGACTTATATAGACATGTGATGTCATAAAGTATTGTGTCAGAGGGTCATCTCTATAAGCGTTTCATTGGAAAAAATAAAGCTAATTATTGACTAAAAGAAGGACGAGGAACAAAGATAATTTTCATAAGCCAGTGTTTTTTCTGGTTAATGTTTAGGCCAAAAATGCATGTGCAGGATAATCTCTACTGAAGAGAATAAAAACACAATATAGTCCAAGGTCCAAAATGTACGCAAATAGGGGTCTGTGCATGGAATTGTGAATACAGAAAAAACAGATGGCTGATGGGTGATGGCAGATGGCCATTTCCAACCTTAAATGGAAAAAATATTTAAAAAACTGTTAAAAGAGCACAGTTGTGTGCAAAAGTTTGAAGACTCCAGTCAAATTGCATGTGTTGTTGATTTTCTAAGTCAAGGTGTCCAGTCTAATCTGCAAATGGCCTGTGTGGCTACAGGTCTCATTCCAATCAAACAGCAGCACACCTCTGTTGGTCTCCATCAACAGCTGATCAGCTGAGCTCCTGCTTTGTTGGAGTGAAAACCTGCAGCCACACTGAACATTTGCTAATAAGACTGCACACCTTTGGTCTAAATGGAAAAACGTTACAGGGAATGCACTTAAATATGGCCTGTTTCTGCAAATTTAGTGCATAATTTCTATTCATTTGTCAAGTTCAACATAACAGAAAAAATAAAACATAAAATATAAAATGTGCCAAAACCTCTGCACATGCCACATTATTATTATTATTATTATTATTATTATTATTATTATTATTATTCAATCATTTAAATACAACAAATAAACAGTAGTTGTGCATTAAAATGTGCAGAAGTTTGTTCTCTGTAGAGGATGTGTAACTTATATTCACTTAGAAAATCAACAAGCCATCTAATGTGATCAGGAGTGCCCAAACTTTTGCTTACAACTCTATGTGTGAGATCTGAGGAGTATAAGGTATAAATGATAATGTAATTGAAATGAACAGATATAAGCGATGCATTAAGCGATTATAATGAACAGGTATAAGCGATGCTGTGGAGTGGGGGCCATGATGAACGTGATTGTCAGTAATCCAGTAAAGCCAAGTGCTGATAGGCAAAGTGAGAAGTGATGACGCTGTGATAAGGGTGTGGTTATATAAAGGTGTACGTAAAAATTTCCATGTGGCATTGGATTCTCAGATAAGCTAACAGTCAGATAAGACACATTAATACATAAACAATTACTTCATATAAATGAGTCTTGATTGTTAATCATTTCCTCACTGCAGTGTTTCAACTTCTAGTGTAAAGTTGTCCTTTAATTTCAGAATATATCAACATCTTGACACATGTACCAAACAGCTGTGGTCTCTAATTAATTCTGAAGTTTCATCTGGATCACTCCATTTCTGGGATTTGTTGCCCTGGAATATTTATTTATTTATTTATTTATTTA
>JAILXH010271645.1:1772-13700 GCA_023558415.1 Piaractus mesopotamicus | reverse complement strand
GGTTTTCACTGTTATGGCCTGAACTGAAGCCCTGGCTCTAGATCTACAACATAGCCTACATAAAACATATAACATCAAGCAACAACATTGGATACAGAGTTATTTGGCTGAATGGGGAAACACCTAATCCTAGAATCCCTAGAGGAAGAGGGATGTGGGAAGGGAAGGAGACACATCAGTTCCATTTTTTTCATTCAAGCTTATCTAAAAAACTCAAGTCGGTTCACGAGCTGGGCAACGTTTCTCTTTTCAAGCTGCGGTCAAGCCAAAGTTACAGTAAACAGAAATTGACTAAAAAGGGCAATGCTGAGCAGGATTCATCAATTTATTTAAAAGACAGGTTCAAACACATCGATTATTGACTGAAACTAATGGTAATCCATGCCACAAACCTGTTTTGAGTATTGCAATATCTGCCATTCTCTGCAATACTGCAGTACTTTTGGCTGTTCTCCAGTCACAGTGTGAGCAGCACTGCATGGGTGGAGAACTTGCTGAGTGAATCCCATATTGCTCAAGACACATATTGTGGGAGCTTAACACAATGAAATGCCTTTTGGTAGGCAATTATTTCAACTTTGTGCTCTCTCCTCACGCATTGCTAACCTGGGGACATGTCTGGGAAGTGTCATGCACAAACCTGTCCAACTGGTTTCCATATTAGCTGAATATAGTGACCCAATGAAGTCATTGGTGGCTCACTACAGATTCAATCATCCACAACGAGAATTCTGGATGACCTATAGCAGTGTTCCTAAGCCCAGTCCTTGGGGCCCATTGGATGGCCCAAGCTAACCTCTAACCTACCTCCTAGTATGACAGATAAACATGTGGATTGTGTGGTGGGCTGCAAAGACTGGACTGAGAAAACGCTGAACTGTGGCGTATAATGCCAAAACAAGCAGTTGTCACTGACATGTTCTACTAAAACCAGTTTGGTTTACACCAAAGGCTCCCAACCTTTTCTACCTTGCAGCTCACACAACTGACCACGAAAGCTTCCGCAGCCCACAGGATTTTATCAACTCGATCATTGAAAATGCAAACAAATTCCAACCAAACAGTTAATTTGGCTTCAAAGATTTATTTTAAAAAGACCTCCGGGTGTTCAGAGAGTTTGCTCCTTGAGTTGTGCACTGAAGCTACAAGGCTAATGTGGCTAACAAGTGATGGGCGTTTATACCCACTCATTAGCATTGTGCAAACTGCACATCACCACCTGGTCTTCAGGCACATTGAGTTAAGCAATCTCAAACAGACTTGCTTATATCGTTTCTGATTGCGTATAACATACTGTTATCTATAAAAATGACAAAATTAGACAAATTTCAGGCTTCGAAATGGCTGCTACACTGTTTCGAGCTATGCGGCACACTTTACTCCAGTTTCATAGACGACAGTTTGTCACACATTGTCAAAAAACACATACACGTATGTTTATTTGATGGTCTACTAATATTACTAATATTACAAATAGCTAATAACTATAAGCTTTCATTACTTGTTAGCTACATTAGCCTTGCAGCTCCACTGCAAAACTAAAAAAAAGCAGACATCTGACACCAAACAGGTCTTAACTGATTGACATCATTTAGCTTAAAGTTGCATAAATTTGATTTTGGGCTAATACGTTGAGTAAATCACTGTTTTTAGAAGTAGCATGACCACAGCAGCTGTCGATTATGCTTTATAAGCTATAGGTCAGTGTTTTCCAAACCCTGGGGCTTCACCTGCTGAACGAGCCGCTAAAATGTGGACTGCTTTAATGCTACCTTTTCGCTAGCCTATAGTTCCCTGTGTTACGTCCCTAGGACATATGTTTTGCTTGCTTCTCTTTCGTTCTCTCTCTCCCTCTCTCCCTCTCGCTAGGTTTTCTGGTCCTTATCGGATCGAGTCTAAGCTTAATGATACAGATTACGTCATTCGTACTCCTGACCGTAGCCGAAAAATGCGAAATTCGTCATTTTAATATGCTTAAGCCTCTCGAGAAGAAAGTACCTCCTCTGATAACTCTGGTTCTAGCCTTCCTGTTGCGTCTGTTTCTGTGTTTTCCAGCTCTGATGCTGATGATGATGATTTAGATGCATGTTTGTCAAATTCCAGTATTTTAAGTGACTTGTCCTCATTTTTGTCCGGTCTCGCTGTCAGTGAGCAACAGGAGATGGTGAAGGTGATTACGGGGTTTCCAAATTCTTTTTTTCGGATGTTCCTAGACGTACTCGTGCTATCGAACATGACATCGATGTTGATGGTCACGCTCCAATTGAACAGACTGCATACGGAATAAATCCAACGCAGCGTGCTATTATGAAGTCAGAAGTACAGTATCTTCTTCATAATGGTTTGGCGATCCCTAGTCTTAGTCCCTGGAGCTCTCCTAAGCCTGATGGTGCCTCACGTTTCTGTACTGATTACCGTAAACGGAGTGACTCGTTCAGATTCTTTTCCTCTCCCTCGTATTGACGACTGTGTAGATAGCAATATGTGTATGATCATAAAACACATTTTCTGTTAATCTGAGGGGAGCTTTTACCAAAAAAATAAATAAATTAAATAAAATAAAAAAAAATTCTACATTTATTTCATGCAGTTACTGAATAATTTGCTTTACGATTTGGTCATGTGAATTCAGATGGAAAAAACAAAATGTACCCTGGAGCATAAGAGGCTAAACGGCATCTGGCTCACTTTTGTCTTTTTTATGTTATGACCATCACAAACCCCTAGACAGGTCATAACACCCGTAAGACCTGGTTCCACTGTAGTACCTGAAAGGGTGGAGGCGTGGAGACCGCAGGGATGACAGTAGCAGTGGCAGTAGCAGCTGTAGGGTCATGCTGGAGGGCCAGTGGGTTGACTGGGTGCATCTTTCCTTCTTCCACCAGCTTAGTACCAGCAGGAGCAGCAGAGAATACAGCAGGGTACTGTGTACCTAGAGCTGGCAGAGCCACTACAGCACAAACACAAACATGGTACAATTTCAAAAATGCAACACAAGACTGTTACGTGATGGAAAATATGTAATATTTGGTGGAATGGTATTTACACTGCCTGTCAAAAGTGTGGGACATCTAGCTTTTCAAGTACAAGTAAGCATGTTTTCTTCATCTGGTTAGTGCTATACCCCATGCATTTTATCCCCTTGTTGGAATGTTAGCACTCAAACTGTTCAGGTGTTCAACCCACCTTTGGAGTAAAAGACTTTCAAAATGTTCTTTACATGATGTTAGATATCAACATTTCATACACTGTCAGACACAATGAAAGCAAGTCTATCTGAGATCACTTAACAACTCTGTGGTAAGTGCGTGATGATTTAGTTTGCTCAATGCTAGCTGGATACAAGCTTCCATCGTTTCCCAGCTACTTATAACCTCAACACTACGATGTTAGCTACTCAACAAGCGACGCCATGATGTTACCAGCCCAACAAATCAACGCTACACTGTTACCTACCTAACAACTCAGTCACCTAGCTAACAGCTTGACGCTTTGCTGTTAGCTACTTAACAACTTAATGCTATGCCTTTGCTTAACAACTCAAAACTACAATGCTGCATACTTAACAACCTGTTACAAGGTAACACTACGATGTTACCTACTTGACACAAAGCTATGCTGTTAGCTACATAATAGCCTCATGCTACATTGCTACCTACTTAACAACTCAACCCAATGTTAACACCCATGGCAACTCAATGCTATGCTGTTAGCTTAACAACACAACACTACTCAGTTAGTTTTAACAACTTTAGCATATGCTATTAGCTATTTAACTACTTAACAACTCAACGTTATGCTGATAGCGACTTAACAACTCAACGTTATGCTGATAGCGACTTAATAACTCAACGTTATGCTGATAGCGACTTAATAACTCAACGTTATGCTGATAGTGACTTAATAACTCAGCGTTATGCTGATAGTGACTTAATAACGCAACGTTATGCTGACAGCGACTTAACAACTCAATGCTATGCTGTTGGCTACTTAATCACTCAATGCTATACTGCTACGTAACAACTCAAGACTATGTTGTTAGCTACTTAACAACTTCTTTCTAATAGTTTGGAAAAGAAAACTGTAAAATCATTATTCAGGCCAAACCTCATCTTCACACAGAGCAAGACACTCTGGTGAAACTAAAGTATTAGTAAATGTTTTATGTAAACTGCTGCAGGTTTTCATACTTAATTAAAAAGCAACAGGAAAAACCACTTTGGAAATGTCTTAAAAAGGCAATGTGTCCCCAAACGTTTGACAGGCAACGTATGTAAAATGTGAAATAAAGATAACGGGCAAAGTTACAGAGCAGTGGAAAACAGAGAAAACAGCTAAACATGAGCAGAAACATTAAGCCTAATTCAAGCCAGGCACTATAACACATCAATACACTAGGCAAAACAACACTAGAGGACAAAGAGAATGAAAGAAAATGAGTAGGGAAGTTCAGACTTACACAACCTGCTCTCAGTTATGGCAAGTGACTTGGCTTAAGATTAACACCGCAAACCACATGCACACATACACGAATCCCCATTGTTCCCACGGACAAAAACTCTTTTCATTGCCTGGGTTAATTCAGATTTAGGATCAACCGGTTTAGCTGACGTCAGAATATTCCTGTCAGGAGTTAGAGAAAGGCTCGCTGATCTGAGATCAGAGCGACCGAGGGATCAAACGGCTCAAACAGAGGGCGGCAGGTCTGCTGATTTCGCAAGAGAAGCGTTAGGAAAGTGATTAAAAGCCCCGTAGCTTTGCCCAAACCAGCTCCGCAACTTTCTAACAGTAAATAGTTATAGGCTGAAAATTGCTCAAGCAGAATGGACATGCTTTATCTGAGAGGAAAAGAGAAATCAGAAGTTTGAAGAGGTAGGAAAAAGTCACATTCTGTTACGAAGCAGATAGAAACATCATAGAAATAGGGAGTTGTTTTTCTCCAGTCCAGTAGGGGGCAGCAAAGTCAAATGCTTGTCCTTTTTTAAGGCCGATTACTACTCTGCTTTGTTGCTCAGAGGGGGAAGTAACAGATTAACTGCTCACAGTTACAGTGCTTGAGTACACAGTACATCTCTGACTATAGTCAAAGCTTCATTTTCAACATGGCTACTTTCATTTTTAAAAACCATTACAGAGCAAAAACCTTCACTTTTCACACCTGGCTGGCTGATCAGGTTAGCTCATTTTTAAGGCAGCCAATAAACTGAATGAAATCTTGAGCTTCGGACCTGAGCTTCTTTCTATAAGGTGAATAATGAAGTATCTTAAAATAACTATTTGTATTCAAGTTAATTGTCGCTAATGGGGAATTAGAATGCATTTTCCTTTCATACTGTGACACATTTCCAAGTGAAACACGGTACCAGGGAGGGTCTCTGAGCTAGCTGAGTGATTACTTTCAGTGATAGGTGGGGGTGGGGCAGGTGAAACATGATATTATTGGTTGGTGTTATTTTTCCCAGCCCGCTGGTGCACGGCGATGTCATCAAAGCTCAAAAGTTGTTACGTTTTGGTTGAAACGTACATTTTGTCTGATGAACAGAGGTGGGTAGCAACTACACATCTACTCAAGCACATGAAAAATTTCTTCATGTTTTGTTGGTGACAACATCTGTACTGCTTTGTGATTGGTCACACCTCTGACTTTGGAGGTTTGGCATTTTATTTTAGACCAAACAGTTTCAAAAAGGGAAGAATGTAAATACCTCCTACACTGAGAGATCCTGGACTTACTAAGGACTTCCATAAAATGAGTAAGTTCTGGAAATTACTCAGTACTTAAGTAGTTTTTTGACCCAATACTTCTGCACCTCTACTCAAATTGTATTTTGGGAAGGTAATTTTTCACGAATCATTATTTTACCCAATTAGTAATATTTTCCTGAGTACTGATTTAGGCTACCCACTTCTGATGATGAATCATGTTTAATATGACTAAGTATATGTACTAGCAAGGTTAAAAAAAGGTCAATTTTGATTTCAGGTTGACTTTAATCAGGACTTTTCAGTCCTCTTTACGCCCCTGTGAATATGTTTGGGTACTCCTGAAGCCAGTTTCAGTTGGAATATACTCTGGCTTTCACTAATCTACAACAATGGCTGCATTTGCGTTTCGCTGGCCCTCTGGACCTGAGTAGAGAAGAAAGTCGTGCGTGTATGTGTGTCAGTATATGTGTGTGTGTGTGTATGTGTTCGAATTACACACTGACTTGTGCCAGGCTTAATGCCCACTGGGTTAACAGCTGCCAGCTCCAGACTGGACATGAGCTCATATGGTTTGTCCGGCAGCTTGGTCTTTCCTTCATGGTAGCGGCTGTAAATGCCTCGGCCGGCTGAGTAACCGCCAAGGTATGAGCCTCGGGGCCCTGGGCCCCTGTTACCGGCTCCGGCTCGGCCACGGCCTCTTACAGTACCTGCTTGAAATAAAAGTGACAGGGGGCGATCTTCAGACACTGACAGATGCCACTATCTCATGTTTTTCTTTGCATACAGTAATATAAGGAACACTACTGAGAGATATTGAAAGATATAGACAGACTGCGCTTTAAGCTTTATGATAAATAAGCAAATTTAGGAATGACCATTAATGTTCACTGGAATCAATTTCCACTATGTTTCACAGCAGGCCTACATATGTACAGTTATTCGGATATATTAATATAAACTGCATAGGGTGACTTTAATTTATGTCAATATTATCTTCCATGTAATTGCATAATGTTGTGGTAATTGTGTCTCAAGGTTTCATGCTTCTGCAACAGCTTGAATGACGGCAGGTGTAGCTGAATGGGTGTCAAAGTGAAGATGTCACATGATATGGGAGAGGTTTGTTTTTCATTGACATAAGGAATGGCTGATACAGCACAGAAGATTGAGGAAATGAACTTGGGTGTGAAATCAACTCTGTTTGTTTAACCCATGGACAAAAATGATCTTGCACAACTGCTACCAAACCAAAAACCACAGGGATCAACATTTTGTGATTTGGGTTAGGAAACGCTCAAATAGTGTAGATTCCCTTGAGACAACCAGCTTCATCATCACACTGTATCAAGATCTTTGCTGTTTCTTAGCTTCCAGCCCCCACTCAGCCTTGTACTGTAACCAAAAATGCTGACATCTGATCAAATTTGGAGTCTCCTGAATTTGGATGGTGCTAACTGGATCCTACTAGCTTGGACTCTTGATTAACAATGTTAGTATTTTTGGGCAAAGTACGCCACTCGATTTTTTGTGTATATGAAATGTCGAAGTGTTAATTCATGTTACATCAACTGCTACATAATTAGAAGACGTTTCTTGAATGTAAATGTTGGAATTTGTTTCTACTGACTGCATTTATGGCTAGTGCTAACAAGCAGCACTAGTCATGAATTTATTAATATGGTCTGAAAACTATTGAATAGGACCGTTTAAAAAAAAAACAAAAAAAACTAAAGATTTAGGTAACTAGATCTAAACATTCTGCATACAGCAGTTGAATTTCCTGGAAATTAAGGGTGCTTAAACCATTAATAGAGTCATACTGTTGAAGAGAGGAAGCTCAGAAACAGCACAAACATTCGAACCCTTATGATACTTGAGACATTATGGACCAACTCAGTATTGCTATTATTCAGAGTGATTGTCATCAAATGGCACTGCAGTTATGATGTGATTTTTTTTTTTTTTAAATCTGCATTTCCCACCATAGTAATCCCGGCCTGAGAAGGAAAAGAAGGAATTCCAAAAGGCATCTAACCTTTGATGAAGTAGTCACGATTGGGTCCGATGAGGGTATTGTAAGGGTAGCCATAGTAAGCGAGTGTGTAGGGATCGCACTGATACACGTAATTCTGCTGTGTGCTTTCACCACTGGCCAGGGCCACGGTTCCCTTGGACGCCTTCTGATAGCGAGTGTATTGCTCTTTATCCACCGGCTTGGCCAGCGTCACCTCGATGCACGAACCCTCGATCTCCGTGCCGTTCAGGTTGTCCATGGCGACCACGGCGTCGTCCCTGCTGGTGAAGTGAACGAAGGCGTAGTCGCGGATTTTCTTTACGCGTTCTACACAGCCCGGGTTGAACTGGCTGAAGGTCTGACGAAGCATCTCCTCACTAGTCTCGATCATCAGGTTACGCACATATAGGATCTTCACCGTTTCCATGATGTCCTCGTCAACGTCGATTTCTGGTTCAGCCCAGTCGACCGCAATCTGGTGACCCCAGAGCTGTATACAAGGAAAGGTCACTTAAAGGTCAGAGTCATAAAAACATTCAGCTACAGAGCTTTTGCTAAAGAACCAATTTTGAAAACCAAGCCTATGTATCAATGGGCCCCGTCTGAAAACCTAAAAGGGCTTTCTCTTTTTGCTAAAGACACACCACACCCTGTTCTCATCCCTGGTCCTGGAGTGCCTCTGCACATTGTGTTGTTTTCCTGCTCTAACACACCTTATCTAAATAATAAGCTAGCTAGAGAAAACATTACAATGTGCAGGGCAGAGGCACTCCGTGACCAGCATTGGACACCACTAGATTAAGCGACTGCGTAACTGGTAATCTGCCTGCATCTGGATGTCTAACCTGAATGCGTCCAGGCATGAGTTTCCTCCTGGCCATCGCAGCCGCACGATGAGACTCGTACTCTACGAAAGCAAAGCCACGGTTCTTCATCTTATCTGCCGCACTCGCGTACACGATCACATCGAGCACGCCTTCCGTCACTTTAGAGACCTCCTCCAGGATTTCCTCCCGTTTCTTTGTCTTGGGGATCCCACCTATAAACAGGCGGCAGTTGTCAACACTGGAGCAGACGCCCAGCAACCGTCCCGGGCGCACTTCGTAATTGTTCAGCTCTCGGACGGCACGCTTGGCTTCGTGCTTCTGCGTGTACATGACAAAGGCGTAGCCGCGGTTCTTCCCGTCAAAGTCCATCATCAGACGCATCTCGTAGATTCGCCCCACTGTCTCAAAAACAGGCACCAGCTCATCCTCGTAGACATCACGAGGGATCTTGCCCACGAAGATCTCGCATCCGCGTGGAGGGGAGGGGCCTTGCCAGCTAGGAGGTGGGCCGTATTTGCGCTGTCCATTTTCTTGCACCATCCGGTAGCCGGTCCGCTCCATCAGGGCCAACAAAGCGCCTTCGTTCGGGGCTCCAGCCACACCCTCCGGAATGGAACCATGGTGGCCTGAGTGATTGGGTGCTGGCTTGGGATTGGAAGAGGGGCTGGAGTTGCTCATGGTGACGGCAGAGGCGGAGTCTTCCGCTGTCATTCTGACACAAGCTTCCAATCAGAACTGGAGTCTGATGAGAAAAGAGAAGCATTTGATTAGTTTTGTATTTGTAATAACTGCAGACAGCGGGGGGTAGTTTACGGTAATTGTAGTAAAACGTTGTTTGAGTAGTCCAGAGCAGATGTTTACCTTATCTTTAACCTACATTCAACCAATTGTCTGAACTTTTTAACTAATTACCATGACCCCAACCTTAACTTTAGCGATAATTAGAGGTAATCAGCTGACTTTTCCTTGATTAACCCTAAAATTATCGTTATGGATAATCTACAGAGAACCAAAGTGGGAACATTATTACAATGTAATACATCAACAGGCCACTGTGTACAATTTGTGTAGTGTTTCTAATGTTTTTTTGTTCCGTGCTTATTGTCTTGTTTTGCACGTTGTTTCTCTTATTGTTAACTGTGGACCATAAAACTGAACTGATGAACATAATATTACATCCAAATGCCACTAAGGTTGTGTAGTAATGAAGAATCTTGAGAGGGAAATAAGAAATATTCCGTGTAACCTGGACTACTTGAATGTATGAAAGACTACCTCAGCTGAAGTTTTTCTTCTTCACCAGAAGAGGGCAATTTGGTCATCTGAAGATTCAGGACTAGGTCCAACAAAGCCTTTAAATGTTTGCACAAGTAATATCAGCAACATAATCACCAATTCAGAGGACTCTCTCAGACAATTGCTATTCCTCCACTAACTGCTGATTCCTCACTTGCTAATCAACAGCTTTGTGATAAGGGCTATAATTTAGATTTGTATTCTCACAAACTCCTTTTCTAGACAGACCACTACACACACACAAACAGAACTTAAATCCTGTTCTCCACCTAAAGCTGCCTAATAAAGCCAGCTTAGCCGTGTGGATCTGCATTCTTCAGAACGGAAAAAATCCCCAAAATGCCCAAATCCCCCAGGCCGGATTTCTCCTGACGCGGCACAAGGATCTGGACCAGCGAAAGTGTAGAAAAGATATAAAGATGCAGAAAAGTACATTCTGGAACTAAGGTTGAATTGTACCAGCAGTCTGGGAATGAAAGCTGAGAGTTTGCTTAGGCATGATTGAAATTCTGCCCATCATTCTGAATTTCTATCACCTAAAGGAGTTCACATGCGAGTCGCGATTAACTCAAGTTTAATGTGTCTTGTGTTCGTTTTAAGGCTGTTGTCCTTTGTCTGGAGTAAAGCTAAGATTTAGCAGGGCCAGTCGGGTGGACTTTGAGATCCGTATCAAGCGTGAGGGGGTTAGGTTGCTTAGTGATCGTGCCATGGTTATATATGAGCAGCGGGCTTGATCCGACAACCCACACATAGCTTAATGCGGAATGTACTCATCCAGGCTGAGACACTTAGGTTGGTTTTTCGTACCTTGTCAGGACATCAGGTTATACAAATGTCCCATATTTACAGTAATGTGCAAAGGTCTGAGGCCTCCCTTTAGTTTGACCACCCATCACCTGTAATAGAACCTCCATTCTTTCTGGGATACTTGCTTCTGTTGTTTAAAGAAATCAGCAGCGATATTCTTCCACTCCCCCAAAGTTCAGTCTTAGAAGTTGGTGGCATTTTCTGCTTTTCACGATCCGAGTAATCCCAAACACATCCAGTGATGTTGAGGTCTGGACTCGGGTGGTCAGTCCATTGTTCTGAGAACACCAGCGGCTTCTTTGATCAGGGCTATGGTTTAGATTCGTACAGTTTTTTTGTATTTTGTGTACTATTTTTTTTATCTATTTTATTTATTTCCTTTTCTCAGTAACAGCTCCTTGACAGCTACACATCCTTCAAGACTCATAGTGTTGAGCTGTCTTCTCACCGTGGAAGGATGGACAGAAACCCCTGTGGATTATACAGATCTGAAGAAAGAGTGGAGCTCAGTTTCTCTGTTTCTCTGTTGACCATTAACTCTGTTGACCGTGTTGATGGTTTACCAGGTCAGTTTCTTAATAATCTCAATTCAAGTTTTGGAAAAGTCCGGTAATTTTCACATATTTCTCTTTCCTCATGCAAGTGGATTGTCTAACATCCAGAAATGTTTCCTGAAACATGAATAACTTGTACTTAATGGTCATTTTAACTGGAAATTAAAGAAATGAAGGACGGCCTCTGTCTTTTGCACAGTCCTATATTATATATATGTCGCTGCTGTCGGAACAAAACCTCATATCTCCATTTTTGTCACTTTTCAGTTTTTGACATAATTTGAAAATACCTGTTGCTCTTTACATTGTTCATAAATTTCACAATTAAGGGATTAAACAAAACAGCTCAAAATGGCTTGGGAAAAAGTCTGGTTCCATTGACTTACAATAAAAGTATAGTAGGTTTTTTTGCTTCTCCTGTAAAGTTACCATTTTGGAGATACGAGGTTTTGTTCCGACAGCAGCGATATACAAGTAACTACCTGCAGGTAACGAAAATCTTTTAAGCCTAACCCAAAACCTTAACCTAACCTTAACCTCAGAAGCCAAAAAGAAATGAAGCTGTAAAAAAAGCACTTCACAAAGTGAGGACAAGTGAGTCCCCACCTTGTTAATTAGCCCTGTTTCTTATTTTTTTGTCCTGTGAATGCACAAAAACAAACACTCACTCTCAATTCTCCCAAATCAGGAAAGGCTTATAAAGTTTAAGAAAGAAAAGTGTAAA
>JAILXH010271568.1:17345-28051 GCA_023558415.1 Piaractus mesopotamicus | reverse complement strand
ATATATATATATATATATATATGCTTTACTGTACTTAAATGAGAATTCTGCTGATATCTTAAAAACGTCTGCGTAATTCAGCCATTGCGATGTAAACAGAGACATTCAGGGTTGTTTAATCTGAAGTGGTTCATGGCAGAGAAACTTGCTGACTCAGATTTCTTTGCAGTGGTGGTGATCGGAACCAGGGGTCGCAATGTCCACAAGTCAAACATAGCCATTTTCTTTGCTATCCAAACCAACCAGTAAAGCTACATGAGTCTTCTGAGTTTCAGAAAGTAACGTCGATGATGAATCTGAAAAAAATGTACTCTCCATCGTGAATGTATTGTAAAAATATATGTATTTTAGGCCAAAACATCATCTCAAAACTATTGTAAAACAAAGTTTCAACGGTATACGACTTCAAAGGACCCCATACATTTAAGAATAAATCTCAGGAATGCTGCATGCTAGAGACTTACTTTTACTGTTTCACAGAAGGGTAGCATGGTGCCATTTTAATGAATGTATCCCTTTCAGAAGCTTTGTAATCCAGCCTTGAACTACGCTGCCTTTTTGAAGCAAAATAAATCCATAATGACAAATCCAGCATTAAATGTTTTCTGTGATTACTTATCCATTTCTCCACACTGAAAAGAGTTATTGTTGCGGTTAGCGTGGCTGTTAGCCATCCACTGACACCATGGGTTGAGTCTGTCGACCAATCAGAGGCTGGGTTCCTGATTTGTCGACCAATCAGAGGCTGTGTTCCTGACTTGTCGACAAAACAACGCTACCCGTCTGGGCAAAATAAAAGTTCAAAAACACATTTATAATGGAAGCCAATGGGCAGATGCTGAAGTCTCTTTTGAGTCGACAGGATGTCTGTTCTTTTACTAAATACAGGGAAATTACTGTTAATGAAAACCAACCGTATTCTACTGATGCAGCAGATAGAGATTAGGCTGAAAAACGCTGCACTAAAACTTTAAAGACAGCCTGCACTGTACAACAGTGAATTGATAAGATGACTCATTGTGTTTACCTCCAGCAACCTTTGTACATGTGAAGAAGAGGAACTAAACCTCATCCTCCCATTCATTACTGAATCAAGTGCCTTCTTTGAAAGCGCCCTCACATCTGTGATTCAGCGCAGGGAGAGGCTCATGTACCCTGCCAAGGGCTCAGGTTTCAAAGACATTTTTTCTGCAGGTAATAAAGGAGCTTCGGAACGGACGGCGGACAATAGGAGAACTTAAATCTCACTTAATTTATCTGCGGCGTTTCCTGGGCTTCTGAGGCGCGGGATGTGCTCGGACATCTCTCCCTTCACCTGCCAAACGTCGTGCCCGCTTTGTCCGCGTTCAGATGCGTGTTTTGACAACTTTACATATCGTCTCTAGAGGGGGTGACACTCTTTATCACAAGCCTCTCTCATCTTTTTCATTCTATTCCCCTATCCTGCTGACCCTCTAATACAGGAGTCCCTCCTCAGACCCATCAGAAGCATGAACGGCTCCAGGAGTTTGGTGGGAAGCCCTAAGGCAGTCTGGGATAGGATGTGTCTGAGGGGATTTTTGTAAACGTATGCAAGAAACAATCAAAGGCTCAGCTACCAGCTCATTGCGGAATCTCTGGAACTGGCTAACCAATTGTGTGATTGCACAAACTGAGGCTTTCAAGCAGCACGAACAGCAGAAACAGCTAGTGGGGGGAACTGAAAGACTCCAGTGGTGTCTCCGATGATCTTTCAGTCAGTTGTGATCGATTGTGAGAACAGCAGGATTTTCACAGTCGCATAATCTTAAAATCAAACTAGCCCTCAGGGCGCAGGAGCAGCAACACACCTGTACCAGGAATTCAGTGCTCTTAAAGGACTCGTGTTCTATTATTTTTTTTTTTTTTTTTGCAGCATTTTTTGCAGCATTTTTTTTCCTGAGGTCCACTTACAACATTCATGTGCTTTTATGTACCAAAAACATTGTTAATATAACATAGTTTACATGATCATTTTCCAACCTCTCTTTATTCCTTGTAGAAAGCTTCCCAGGAGAGTGGAAGGTGTTTTAGCTGCAAAGGGGGGACCAACTCAATAGTAATGCCTGTGGGTTTAGAATGGGATGTCATAAAAGCTCCTGTGTAATGTATAGGTGTCCCAATACTTTAGTCCATGTAGTGTATGTAGAAAGTTCGGATTCAGGTTAATATCACAAGCATTTCAACTGTATGCCCCCTACAGATATTTCTTAAAGAGACAGGCATTTAAAGGGACACTGTGACCAAAATGACAAATGTAACCATCACTACATCTGTAAACATGCCTCCTCACCTAACGTTACAGCTGTGTTTGTGAGCCTCTATATCAGTGGCTGTGATAGGCATTCAAGATTTGTGTGTTTTAATTGTTGTATGACATGTTTGCATAATGCATTTTGGGTATTGTAGTAAGCAAAAAGGAAAAGAAGGACGCAAAATTGTGAATTCTGCCAAACCGGTGAGGCAGTGAGATGTAATATGTTCTGCACAACAGGATATTACATAACATGACAAATAACATATTAAAGCCTCCTTTAAGTCATAGACAAGCTCGCTGCCCTGTTTTGCATCACTCCTTGCTCAGAGCTTTCCACGTTTTCCTGCCTCTGAAAACGTTTTGTTCATTGTGCAGTGCTGTACTTATGAATTTCCCTGATTGTTTTTCCCATTTTTTGCCCATTTCCAAGCTCACACCAGACTCACAGGCACAAAGCACAAGGGTCTTAAAGTGTGGGGTTTCTCTCGTGTGGAACATGGGCTGGCCACCGTTAGGGGAATTCCACCAAATTCAGTCTAAAGACAGAACACACAGATTTTCCGTGAAAAACTGCTACATTCACTGTATGCTTCACTGGACTTAACAGCCTTGCAGCCCTTATAGCCAAAACCACAGAGGGCTATACAGTAGCTTCAGACTAAAGCACATTATCAGCACATGCTTTCATATTGTGACATTGGTAAAGTGCGTAAAATGTTTTGTTTCTGTTTTTGTGTCATTGCAGGATCTGTGCAGCTGCTGGCAGCTCCTGGACATGGCTCTATACAGGTAGGTGCTGATGGAAGAAAACCACACCTGTTTGATTTGTGAGTGCCGACAGCTTTGTCCCAGATGTTTACTTTTTAAAGTTTGTGATTCCTGAGAAACGCTTTAATCCAGTTGGCTCATTTCTGGCATAAACATACTTATTTTGCTGTGTAGAAGTTGTTGGGAACCGTGTGGCTCTGGCTCTTGGCCAAATTTATGTCTGTCAAAAATGTTGGCTGGTTCGGCTGATCTTGAAGCACATGGGAAGAAATCTATCAAGAATGTAGAAATGCTGCTGCTGCTGCGCCAACGAAGGTTTTGTGGCTAGCTGAAGTACAAACCCTCGGATGCGCAGTGTGGGTTATGACTGAAGATGCTTTGTGTTTGTCTTTGGGTCGCTGTGCCCACAACAGTTATTCAGTTAACCCTTTCAGGATGATGGCTACTGTTCAAAAGTGTGGAATCGCTGTTGTCTTTAGTATAAAGGCGGTTTAAGATATATGCATAAAATGATTGTATTATGATGCTTTTTTCTCTACAGGCAGATGTGGGTACAGTAGACTAAACCCATAGCCAAGTAAAAGCATTAATACTTGAGTGAAATGATGACTCGAGTAAAGGCAAAAGTGCTTCCCCAAAAAACGACTTGAGTAGAAGTATGAAAGTACTGGGTCCTAAGTGCTGAGAAAGTTGTAGAACTGCAGTGGAACGTCTTAGTAAATCCAGTATTTGTCAGCACTAGGAGCTGAAGACTGTACAGCTTGATTCATCTCTTTTTTGGGATTCTTTTGGTTTAAAATTAAATGCAACGTGAGAGATGTGATCACAAACATTCATCAACAAAACATAATGGAATTAAGGACATAAAAAGGAGTTAGTAACTATATACAAATGGCTAAAATGTAAAATTGAGTAGAAATAAAAGTTTTATGATTGGAAAATACTCAGCAGACTACAAATCCACCAATATTCTACTCAAGTATGTGCACTTGAGTATCTCTAGCTAGCTACTACCCCCCTCTGACTACAGCTGTTTAGATTTCAACTAATTGCTAGGAAGCTGTGAATAATGAAGAAAACCTAGAAGTGTCTAGAATGATGAACAGAGCTGTAGGTGAGTCCATAATGACTGAGAGTGCTGTATAATATTGAGAATAAAGTGTGAATATAGTTGATATCCAAAATGCCTCGTATCTGAAAAGTGGTGATTAAAATCGTGGGCAGATAACTCAGCAGGAAGTGACTGCACAGTCATTCAAACATCCCCGGTCAGATGACATGTTTCGTTGATTTTTCGAAGAGAACGCACTTAAATATGGAATTTTTACCTGCGAATTTTGGTGCACAACTTCTGTTTATTTGCTTAGTTTAATGTATTGGAAACAATTTAGCATTTCTGTCCAGAAAAGAATCCAAAGTGGCAGCTTTACAGGAGAAGGCAAAAACGTTCTTTACTTTTATTGTAAGCTCATGTAAACCTAATTTTTTTCATCGAAGCAATTTTAGAGCTTTCCTGTTGGTCCATTCATTGTGAAATTTTAATTTAATTCAAAATAAAGGACAGCAACTATAGACACTCACTAAGCACTTTATGAAGAACACCTTGTGTCTACCCTCATTGTCCATTTTATCAGCTCCACTGACCATATAGCTACACTTCATAGTTCTACAATAAGAGACTGTAGTTCGTCTGTTTCTCTGCATTCTTTGTTACCCCCTTTCACCCTGTTCTTCAATAGTCAGGACCCCCACAGGACCACCACAGAGCAGATATTATTTGGGTGGTGAATCATCATACCTCAGACTCACAAGTTGCATATATGAAAATATGTACAACTGTACATATCATAGGTTTTATTTCATAACTTATATTACTGTTACAAAAACTGTACATTGGAAATGGTGCAATACTGGTATATATTAGTGTATATTGTGTATATGTGTATATATTTTTTTTCTTATGTATTTTTGTATTTAAGCACTACAAGGGCCTATGCACCTAAGATTTTGACTCATCTTCTCCCCTTTGTAAAAGTGATGTGACAAACGTGATTTGATTTGATTTACATGAAATGGTTATGAATATGCTGCCTGATGTCTGAAACATTGTTTTAGGATAGTTTTGAAAAGGTTTTGGCCTAAAATGTATTTTATAAAGCTATTTATGGCATAGAGGTACATACAGGGTGTTATAAGACCAAATAGTGTCAAAAGATAACTCGTTTTTTTAGATTTAGCAGTATTTTACCATCATCAACATTGGATGATGGATCAGCAGAATAACAGTAGAAAGGTTAGAGCTCCCAGTTTTATTTGCGAGTATGTAAGTAACCTCTAGAAATACTTCTTTCCTTAAATCTTGCTCTGCTTCAGAGCTTAATGAACGGAAGTGAGTGATTAGGAAGGAGAGTGTGACTTTGCAGATTCTTCTCAGTGCATGTTTACAATTTCAGGGTGAAACTGAGACAATAAACCATGAGAAGTTTGTGTAATTACCAAAGAGCAGGACGATGCTTTCTGTTCCTACAGTTCACTTTTTAGTTCAGCAGTTCAGCAGGTCAGATCCGCATTTGAACGCTTTTGTTTAATTTACTGGTTGTTTGTTGATCTTGGTGCGCTCTTGATGCCTCAGCCTCCTAAAATCACCAGTGACAACAAAAGCGCGGTGCAATTTTATATCAAATATTTCTCAGCAGAATTTCAAACATATATATTCATGTATGGAAGTAGAAGACCAGATGTTTTATTATCACATTTGACGTGTGCCAGTCCTGTTTTATAGAAAGAAAAAAATGTACATTTTTGCCACATATTTGTCATTTTTAAGATTTAGAAATTGAAAAAAGTCAGAAGTGCAGACTCAAAACTGTCAATGAAAACATACATTTCATAATTGTGTGATGTACAAATGTGTGACCTACACTGTTAGAAATAAAGGTGCCCCAGTGGCAGTTTATGAGAGTGTACTGTGCCAAAGTCAGAGACCTTTATTGATTGAAATTCCAATCAATAATAGTCATAAAGTACAAATGATTCATTTTTCAGTGTCAGAAAAAATAGCAGAAAACATATATTTAACAGAAAATTACTAACATAAATTAATATAAACTAAATATCAGCATTACTTATCATGTCCACTCTTTGCCTTTAATGCAGCTTCTATTCTTTTCAGGAGACTCACTTTCAGTTTTTTGAAGAAATCTGCAGCCACACCTCCAAAGTTCAGTCTTAGAAGCTGGTTGCCTTTTTCTGCTTCTGATGATCCGAGTAATCCAAACACATTCAATGATGTTGGGGTCTGGACTCTGGGGTGGTCAGTCCATTGGTCTTCTTTTTTTGTCCACACATGTCTTCTCACAGTGGAAGGATGGACAGAAACTCCTGTGGATGTTTTCGCATCTGAAGCAGCTTGATTTTCTCCTCTCTCTCAAAGATAAAGCTTGAAGTTTATCTGATGGGGTCAGTTTTGGTGGTCCAGGTCTTGTATGATTGTCCAAGGAGTCTCATTTTCTCTGTAATTTTAATCATTTTTAGAACTCTAATTTTTATTTTTTTACTTATTTTTATTTGCCTCCTCTATTTCTCCTTCCTTATACAGGTGGATTGTCTCATATCTAATCTTCTCGGCAATATCTGAAAAATGAATGGCTTGTACTTAATGGCCTTTTTGCCTCGATGATAAATATTGTTCACTGTACTGTACAAACCATATAAAACTCTCAGAAAACCTTCGCTGCACCTCAGGTAGAAGCAGGTTCTTAATGACCGTTTTGACTGGAAATGAAGTAAATTAATGGTGGTCTCTGACTTTTCACAACACTGTAGTTATGTAATTACATGTGACTAGTATAGAAAATAACTCTCATCTGAATATTTAAAACAGTTTTATGTTGTTTTTTTTTTAATATTAAACTAAAAGTAAGACTCAGCAATGCTTGTGCTCATAAGGGAGGCATGTCTCTAAAAGAGGATCGATTCACCCCTTTCAACTGGAAAAAATCAGCTGTATGTGACAATCTCAGATACAGTTAGCTTTTCTGTTCTCGCACAGAGCGGCTGTTGGTGTTGTCGCTTGTATGCAACATGCAGTCCTTCTGCTTGGTTTTAGTTTCATGTAACAGTAGAGCAGAAGGTGTTGCACCAAAAAGTAATATCAGCATTATAACGTGTGTGTGCATGAGGACAGTTCACACTGGGAGCATTCATTGTTGATAGTGACTCATCTGATTTTCCAAGTAGCATGACGGGCTGTTAATGTCAGTGAGTCTGCTACAGGGTGAAAGGACTAGAACAGGGGTTGGCAACCTGTGGCCCCAGGGCCGCATGTGGCTCTTTTACTGTCCTGTTGCGGCTCCACGGCAGAATTAGTTTTTTAGGAAAAAAATTAATAATCCTCCTTTGCTAAAATGCAGCTCTGCTGATCGTTCAGCACAGATTTAACAATAAATGGTCTTAAACATTGTAGTTAATGTAGAACTGCTCATTCACCCTTTAACCATAAAGGTTGGCACACAGACT
The DNA here is from genome assembly GCA_023558415.1 of Piaractus mesopotamicus. Lineage (NCBI taxonomy): Eukaryota > Metazoa > Chordata > Actinopteri > Characiformes > Serrasalmidae > Piaractus > Piaractus mesopotamicus. The sequence continues at coordinate 20,490 of JAILXH010271568.1, read as the reverse complement.
GCTGGTCACCATAGCAATGCAGATGACAATCTCGCCCGGCTGGCAGCTAAAAGAGAAAGATTTAAGACGGATGTTGATAATTTGAAGACAAGTGAACATTTTTGCATGTATAATCACTCCAGCTGGTTTCCTGATACATTTAATCTGCAATGAGAAACAGTCAAACACTAAAAAGTCACACAGCTGAAGTGCCTGCTGTACCATTTAAGGTGGAACAGGAAAATTCGAACAAGAAGCTGGAGAATGAGAAGCTGACTTTAGCCTCGTAAAACGTGTAAAATGTTGAGAGACATTTTACAAGAAACTGTTCTACCATTGTGGAAAAGTTTCCTGCTGGAGATGTGAGAAAAGCAGAAAAGCGGCTATATCTGACCTAAAGCTTAAAGCAGAGCAAAGTAAGTCTGTGTTTTCGTTTTTATTATATATTTTAGCCAGTACTATTACATTAGCACAAACTGAGACATATTTACAGCCAAGATGATAAAATGGACATGAAGTGTTGTGGCCCTCAAGGTGGTTTGATATGGCTCTGCTTAACATTTGGGTTGCTGACCCCTGGGTTATAAAATTTAAGGAGCTTCAGGTGCTGCTCTCACTGTAGGAGAGAGTAATACAGTGGACAATGTATGTCATTCCAAATGACACAATTCTGTGTAGACCAGTAGAACTGCTGGTCAGAGCAAGGGCATTGTCCTGATCTAAGAATGCCTAAATACATAATTACCAACTAACAAACTAACTAATTACTAGTTTATTAGAAACACCCACCTTATACTTCCACTTACCGGCCACTTTATTAGAAACGCTTACCCTGAACATCCATTGATGGACACTTTATTAGAAACACCTTTGTTCTTTCAGTCACTGGCCACTTTTGTAACTTATAGATCCACTGGTTCTACAATTACAGACTGTGGCTGCACAATTTATCATCCCCTCTACCCCTCTCATTTTCTGACCAGTGATAAATGGGGTATTATTTGGGTGGTGTTGTATTATTTGGGTGGTGGTCCATTCTTGGCACAGCAGTGACACTGACATGGTAGTATGTGTGTTGCTGGTATGAGTGTATCAGAAACTGCAGTGTTGCTGGGATTTTAAGTATAACTGCTAGGTTGAGAGTGGACCCCCACCCAAAATATCCAGACAAGAGCAGCTCTGTGGTCAGAAACTGACCATTGATGAAGAGCTAGAGGGTTGCCAACACAGTGCTTTAACACATGGGCTACAGTCTCTAACTGTGCACTAGCAATATAGTACTCAAAGAATGAATGAATGAATGAATGAATAGCTTTATATTAAATTACATTTTTTAATTTTTACATTGGTTACATTGGTTTTTTAATTTTTACATTCTTGTTGTAAGGAAAAAATACACTTCAAACAAACAAACAAGGAATGACATGCTTTAGATAAGCTTTTTAATGGTTGCTGTGGTTAGAGGCAGAGAATCGTCCACATGTCCACAAACGAAAGAAAAATGGTACAAACAGGCCGACGTTTTCAATTTTCAATTTGCTGGAAAATTGCAGGTGAACAACATGTTCTGTCTTTGTCTTCATCTTGCTTATCAGTTTAATAAACCGAGTAGATATTACAAATTCTTTACCATTATGATGTCCTGAGAGTCTCTAACCACCACGAGCCGTTTAATTCCACGGCAATTCAAATCAACAAAATGTGAATCGCACCAACTGATGTAATTCTACAATTCCATATGCGCTGTGAGTGTCATTGTGTATTGAGCTATTTAAGTTTAGTTTAGTTTGCAAAGTAAGTACAATTAGATTGGTAACCCTGCTACACAACACTGACATAACCATGCCATAAACGTATCACAGCAGACTGTCATGAGATGCCAATTTGTGTTCAGTAATATAACATGTGTGTCATGTTGCTATTACTAGTCATTGCGATGACTAATGTCATAATGTTTGACGCCATTACAGCTTATGTAATAGGCTGGGGTTTGCTAGCCTTTGTGACTGATCTAACATTATGGCATCTGTCATAACAATAACCAGTAGCATAACACTGTTATATTGCTGAACTCATAACAGTATATGACATCTTCAGTGACATGTTTATGTCAGTGTTCAATGGCAGGGCTGCATGAGGCCGTTGCCTTCCTCTAACAAAAAGCCTCGTAGCCTCAGTGGCAGTAGCAAAAACACCCCCTTCCCCGGTCTCACTACTGATACTTAAAAATGCTTCTTTCTGAACTACCGAAACCTGAATTATGCTTGGATTCCTGTAAATGGTCACATGTGAGGTTTCCTTCCATTCTATTTTTAGTTCCATTCATGGCAAAACCGCATTTTTCTTTACTTCTCCAATCTGACAGCAGTTCATTGTAAATACAGAAGGAGGATGTCCATAACCCTGTGTGATGAATGATAACATGGATCTTTAGGTGGAACTGAACAGGAGAACTCATAGCATTAGGCAGCTTGCCATTGCATTTGACTGGACGCCAACATGAACAGCAAAAAGCCAGTCTTTACCCAGAGTATGTTTGAACTGTAACGAAGACGGAGTCAATGAGGTCTGCAAATAAGCTTCCTCCTGCGTACTGTATTTATACTGAATCAGAATTAAAGCTCAGCCTCAGAACTTCTAAAGCCGAGCTCATGCTACATTCAGCAGTGACACTGTGACAAAACTGTTTGGGCAGGAAGTGAAGGGTGTTTAACTCTTTATTAGATGAACTCATGGGTGTGAGCGTGTTTATGTGCGGGTACGTGTTGGGAGTATACGTTTATCTTTTATTTACCTTTAAAATATTTTGCTGCAATTCAGACTTATATCTGAAAATACAACAGTGAGGAACCCTCAAGGCCTCCTAGGCCTTCAGAGACGGTCTAATGTCCATCATTTTTGTTTATTTTGGGTGAAATTCTTGAAACACCCACTAAAAAATTGTCCAGTCAGGATTTTATTTAAGCATGGTCTCTCAGTAGATACAACTAAGGGAGATCTCCCATTGGTTAGGCCTTCAGGAGCTGAACTGAAGGCCTTACACGTTAGAGTAACTGCTAACATAATTAGGACCTGAGAGCGGAATCAGTCATGTTTTCTTTTACAGTGAGCAGAGCTTTCTGGAAGTTCTAGATACGTCACTGACTGTGAATACAAATATTCTAAC
>JAILXH010271526.1:32747-43405 GCA_023558415.1 Piaractus mesopotamicus | reverse complement strand
GTTCAGTCGTTTTGAGGGTATTAAGACAGTGCTTTCTAAGTTTTAAGGTTTCTAAGTTCTAAGGTTTACTTTGTGTTACTAAAACAAACAGGTTGCACCACATAAACTAATGCACCACTTTTATGTTAAATTAGTCTTCACTAAATATTTACATCTCCTTGTAAAAAGTTTAAGCTGGTTTAACTTTCAACAGTTACACAACTCCAGTTCAGTAAGACCATAGCTTACATCCACAGCTCCAGTTCAGTGAGACCATAGCTTACATCCACAGCTCCAGTTCAGTGAGACCACAGCTTACATCCACAGCTCCAGTTCAGTGCGACCACAGCTTACATCCACAGCTCCAGAACAATGAGACCCTAGCTTACATCCATATTTTAGTGACCAGGTGGAAACGGGGTGTTTGATCCCAGGTTTCTTACTTCCTCCTAGAATGTGGGCTCATTATTAATTTGAAAATGGGACCAAATTAGTTCTCCAAATTTCATATTCACTAGAATTATATTGGTTTAGATAAAGTACATAAGGAGAGATCATGCACCTCTGAGGACCACCAGTTCTGAGGCATAGAGGGTCATGGTAACCCACGTTTATTTATTGAACTTTTTTTCCAGCAAGGATGGCCATAGCTTTGTGGTTTGCAGCTGAGACATCAGGGCCAGCCATATTTCCAATCTATTTGTCTAACCTGATGTTCAGTGATAATGATGAGAGGGTGTGGGAGGGGTTCGTGGGTCCTTTAGAGGTGAGAACAGGCAGAGATGAGGTGTGAAGAGGCTGCAGACATGGTGTCGTAGACTGACTGTAGCTCAGCAGGGAGGCAGAAAATCTTTGTTTCTCAGTTCTTAAGCGAAAGATATTCAGCTGTTTTGGAACATTTAAGGCTTTGGCTGGTAGTTAGAAATGGTCTTGAATTTAGCCCTTTCATTTGGTGTCAGTGTTCCACTGCCATCTTTCATCGCTTTGCATAGTGTCCCCAGGTCAATGGAGAACCAGGGTATTTGTTGTAAATGTATATAGTTCTTTGAGATGCAAGTCTAACTGACAATTCTTTAAGTTCCTGAAATGTTAAAACCTCAAATGCTGTAACCCCCTTATCAGTAGTTAAGTCCTGTTATGACATCAACATAAATGTCAGTGCAGTTCCGGGTTTATCTTTATTTCTGACACGTCTGCCTATATTCTTTAAGCACTGCTTCAAGTTCAATGCTCTGTTCCTGATAATATAATCAGCAGAATTAGAAGCCTTTTAAACTTGAATATTCCTACTGAACCAGCTACAGTTTTTGTACCTTTGCTAAGAAGCATTTTCAGTAGAGTTCTCTTCACACAGTTAACTCAACAGTCCTCTTGGATGTCTGTCATTTGTTTTCAAATGAAAAGATGAAAAGAGAATCTTCAACTGCTAAATCTACCTCCTGCTACCTGGAGGGAGCTTGGCTTTCACAACTCAACCTCTACCCTAGCCAATCTAGCCGTAGATAAATTAGTTTGCTATTTATTAAACTGAAAATCTGTCTAATACATTTTATGTGCTACTTGGCTGCCTAGCTACTTTAGTTAATATCAACAGGATAGCTACTGAAAAATTAGTAGTTAGATACTTTGTATGTCTTTTCCCAAAATTTGTAGCCAGCTACAATTCAGCTACTTTTCCAGAAAAATTGGCTAATTTTAGCTTCTTTTTGAAAAGCAGTTCACTATTTTTTTTACCTACTTTCAAAGCACGATTGTGAGAATGTTTGTGAATCTCCACCTGACACACCAAAAAAGCCCAACTGATGGTGTGAACAAGACTGCATTTAATCATGAGCCAGAAAGAAACACACAATTGAAAAGCTGCAAATATACAAAAAGATCATGGAGAAGTTTAAGTGTAACCAACAACCAAATGCGTGATATCCAACAAAAAACTTAGACTAAGTAAAGGTAAAGTCGATCATTCCAGGTTTTTCCTAACAACAAAAATAACTAGATACAAACCAAACAATTTTGTGCAAAGCATTGTCAACTGTTGAAATGAAACCGCTAGAATTTAAACATTTCAGCAAGATACGTACAGACATGATATTCAGAGTCCTGTGTTTACTTCAGTAACACTTTAGCCTCAAAATCCTCATCAGTGACACTGGTTCTGTTTGGGGTGAGCACAGTTTTCACAATAAATGGTGTTAAATGCTGGAGTTAATGCATAACTGCTAATTCACCAACATTTAACGCTGAAGACTGACGTGCAGCCTGCTGGACACACAGCAATGCAGATAACAAAAAGGCAAAGAGAGAGATTTATGACAAACATCAATAATTTGGAGATGAATGGACTTATTTGCATTTATAAGCGCTCAGCTGGTTTCCTCCGATGTTTAATCTGCAGCAACTCACGAAGATGAAGTCAGCTTCTCATTCTCCGGCTTCTCGTTTGAATTCTCCCATTCTACCTTAAATGGCACAGCAGTACCATCTGGTGCCTCAGGCACCATTTAAGGTGGAACGGGACAATTCGAATGAGAAGCGACTTCAGACTTGTAAAAAACGTTGAAAGACATTTTACAAGAAACTCGCAGAAAAGTTTCCTGACTGGGGTGCGAGAAAAACAGCTACAGCTGACCTGAAAGTTAAAGCAGAGTAAAGTAAGTCTTTTAGTTTTCATTTATATTTTTATCACATACTGAGACTTATTTACAGCCAAGATGGTAAAATGGATATAAATGCAAATTACAGCTATTATCTACATTTCATAACAGAAATCTCACATCAATAACAAGTTATCAGAAACATCAGGGCATCACTCAAGAATTTAAACCCTGCTGTAATATTCAGATCATTTTTGGCAGGATCAGTTAGACACGAGAGCAGTAGAAACTACTCAGGGGACCCAACTACCTTCACCCATCTGCTAGATTTACCTACATCACTAAAACCACACATGTATTCAATTGAAAAATTATTAAGTCACTAATGGTTGACATGTGGTTCTGCTGAAGGGAGACAATGCACAGCAGTGAGCACTCAAAATGTTAAAAAGTCTCAACAAACATGTCAACAATGTTGAATTTTACTGACGTAAGTTAAACTACACTTCACTTTTCTCATCTAGTAAATAGCACTTTTTGTCCAGTGATGTAGGTCTGTATTCTTTTTGGATCATTAAAATCAAGTTGGGATCAAAAACTTCACCATAAAACATGAAATAAATTGAGACCATAACACAGAGCTGTATCAGATGCACCATGTGCCCCTCTGCTGTGTGATCTGTGAATACACCTTTATCTTAGATACAAGGCATTCAGGCATCTTTTCCTGTATTAAGAACAAGTAAATAAGTTAGTGTGTTCTTGAGAACCTGGCAGTCCCAGCACTGTAGAGAACCACCTTTTATCTTTCAAGATCAGGCTGGTTTAATGCATGATCCTGATGCCATCCTCTTTCTCAGGTCTTTTAGTATTATTTGGTATTATTCAGATTTGCTACATTCTTTTCATTTGAGTGTTCTTTGCTGGAAACATTCATATGCTAATCACTTAAAAGATGGGTGGTGTTGGAAAGCTTGTTCTCAAACACCCATTTATGTGACCTTTATTTACAAATGATCAGTCTCACATGAAAAGTTGAGTGTGTATATTTAAGCGTGCAGTAATATTTATAAACTTGGAATGAGAACTTAAAAACTAAATTGGAATGAGATTTAAGTATGTTTTGTAAATATGGCCCCACTTGCTGGACCTACGGGAGGAAAGGCTTATTTCTCTTTATTAAATGTTATTCAGCTAGTTTGTGATTAGCTGCAATATTTGTTGCAATATTTGTGGTTAGTAAAGGTCTGGGGTCACCTCCCAAATGTTGGAACATATAATGTGAGGTGAATTACTGTATCTCTGTATTTGTGTTAGGCATCTTTGACTGCCTTGATCAGTGCAAACTTGGACCTTTTGTTATCTACCACTGTATATGCCTCCTGTGCTCTGCCCACTAATATAGATTTCTCTGAAAACTGGCCCTTTAGATCAAGGTCAGTACAGTTCAAATGTGACTTTCTCAAATTTATCATACTATTTCCCTTAATGTTGGCACTGAATGAAGACAATTGGTATTTTAAAACTGGTTTCATGATTGCTTTCCTGTTAATACTCTTCACTGTGCTGTCCTGGCCATCTCGCTATATATCTACTTAAAAAAGAAAAATCCCAGTGTGTGTCACTCTGCTTGCCTCTCTGTTAGCTTGTGGGTAATGTGGTGCCTTAAGTAATACTTTTTGAACTGTATGCCCCCAGAGAAGTCAAGTGCGCATATGTGGAGTAGCAGTCTACAATGAAGAGATACATACTCTGATCCGACTTAAAAATGTCTGTGGTTTTTAGTAGAAAGTGGGGCCAACAGGTTCACCATGGTTCTGGAAATGTTTCTGACATGATTCACAATGATATAGTTACCACACAAACTATAATGACTCTTAGTTCTTGACGGTCTGTTTTTCTCGCATGGTCTGTGTTCATGTACTCTTATTGGAATTTTGGTCATCCTTGATCACAGTAAAGTACATCTTTGCAAGTTCTGGCTATGTGGGAATGTTGTTGACACAGGTGGCCCCCAAAGAATACCTAAATAATTGGATATAAAATAACTTTAATTAAGTTATAATCTCTGATCTGTTGCCTCAGTAAATCAGTGGTCCTCATTCACCATCTTCCCAAGTTTCTTCTTAAATGTGTTTTTGAAAAAGGTTCTAAGAAAAAGTCTGTCAAATTCATGACGTGTTCTCCAGAATTGTTCGCACATTTGTGCTTCTGAGTGTGTGTAGATCCTGCTCTTACCTAAGTGAGTTTTAAGTTCTTCATAAAAACAGAGGATTTTGTATTTTTTTTCAGTTACCTTCTTTAATACCTAATCTACCAGTGTGTTATTTTCCTCTCCCCTTTTCTTTTTCAGAATAATCTCCTGCTGCAAGTCTCCTGCTCCAAACGACAACTTTCCAACTAGTTTTCAAATTACCCTTCGAAAACAAAGCATGAAACTGCTGAAATAAGGAAAGACTGTCCGGAAGTTCCGGTACTCAGAAAACATGAACACACCTTGCAGACCAACACAAAAGATTGCAGGCAAAAAAACTCACTACTGCTCAGAGTGTGGAAAGAGTTTTATTCAACACAGTAGTCTCCAAAGACACCAGCGCATTCACACAGGAGAGAAACCGTATCACTGCTCAGAGTGTGGACAGAGTTTTACAGAAAGTGGTAAACTCAAAAGACACCAGCGCATTCACACAGGAGAGAAACCATATCACTGCTCAGATTGTGGAAAAAGTTTTAGTAGACAGAGTCGTCTCCAAACACACCAGTGCATTCACACAGGAGAGAAACCGTATCACTGCTCAGAGTGTGGACAGAGTTTTACAGAAAGTGGTAACCTCAAAAGACACCAGCGCATTCACACAGGAGAGAAACCATATCACTGCTCAGAGTGTGGAAAGAGTTTTACTACACAGAGTCATCTCCAAACACACCAGCGCATTCACACAGGAGAGAAACCGTATCACTGCTCAGAGTGTGGAAAGAGTTTTACTACACAGAGTAGTCTCCGAACACACCAGCTCATTCACACTGGAGAGAAACCTTATCACTGCTCAGACTGTGGGAAGAGTTTTACTTCACAGACTAATCTCCGAACACACCAGCGCATTCACACAGGAGAGAAACCGTATTACTGCTGTGAGTGTGGAAAGAGTTTTATTCAACAGAGTAATCTCCGAACACACCAGCTCATTCATACAGGAGAGAAACCGTATCACTGCTCAGACTGTGGACTGAGCTTTACTCAACACAGTAGTCTCCAAAGGCACCAGCGCATTCACACAGGAGAGAAACCGTATCACTGCTCAGAGTGTGGACAGAGTTTTAGACAAAGTGGTTCCCTCAAAAATCACCAGTGCATTCACTCCTGAGAGAACATCATCACTGCTCTGAGTTTGGGAAGAGCTTCAGTCATTTAAATTTTAAGGCACACGCATTACTTAATGTATATCAAATGAAATTTAAAAAAAAATTGATTTGGGCTTCTGTCCTGAGTTAGAAATTAAATCTTACTCTATCAGGTAAGGGCCTTGATTGATTTACATGCATAGTTTAATTTTTGTCCAAGCAGTCAAATGGAGCAGTAGTTTTTTTTTTTTTCCCAGCTTACTAAAAGTTTCATCTTCTGAGAACCAGAAGAGCCAATATTTCATTTCCACAACCAGCTCTGCTGTGCTGAGTGAGATGAAAAGGGCCATGACTGAAACTTACATTTGAGATGTGCTATGGTGAGTTAAGTAACCCTTATTAGTCCCACAACGGGGAAGTTTCACCTCTGCATTAGCCCATCCGTGCAGTGAAACACCACATACATGCTAGTGAATGCACACACACTTGGGGGCAGTGAGCACACTTGCCCAGAACAGTGGGCAACGCTATACACAGCGCCCGGGGAGCTGTTGGGAGTTAGTTGCCTTGCTCAAAGGCACTTCAGTCACATACTTTCAGCTAAAAGGAACAAACCGGTGACCTTCTGGTTACAGGGCTGGTTCCCTAACCTCCAGCCCACAACTGCCCAATCTAGCCCCTGGCTGCCCTTAGTTATTCAGTGAGAACAAGTTAGGCTGTTCTCACTAAATAACAATCACTGAATGAAAGAAGACAACACAAGTTATTCAGCATTTTTCACTGTTGAGGCTAAATGTTTTGGTATGGTCAGGCTTCAGTTGTGGCAGAGGTTATCAGGGTTCACCTGTCTGACTATGTATGTATTATTTCATTACATTATCACAATATACACTATCTGGACAAAAGTATTGGGACACATGCACATTGCACCTACAGGAGCTTTGATGACATCCAGTTCTAAATCCATAGGCCTTAATATGGAGTCCCACCTTTGCAATCTTTTGAGAAGCTTTCTACAAGATGTTGCAGGGTGTCTGTGGGAATTTTTGCCCATCCATCCAGAAGAGCATATGTGCAGTAAGATGCTGATGTTGGAGGAGAGGGCATGGCGTGCAATCTCCATTCTAGTTCATCCCAGAGATGTTTGATGGGGTTGAGGTCAGGGCTTTGTGTGGGCCAGTGAAATTCTTCCACACCGATTTGTACTTGGTGATTTAAGGCTTGTATGCAGCTGTTTGGCCATTAAAACCCATACCATGAAGCTCCTGGTGCCCAGTTTTTGTGCTGATTTTAATGCCAGAGGAGGTTTGGAACTGTACAGCTATTTAGTTAGCAGAGCATTGGTAACTTTTAGGCATTATGTGCCTCAACACTCGCCGACACACTCGGTGCTCGCTATGATTCCTAAATGCTTCCACTTTTCAATAATACACCTCACAGTTGATCGCCAAATATCAACATGACATTGCATATCAAGATTGCATTGGAGAGGATAATGCAGTTATCTACCTGCTGGACAGACCATACTCTCATCTGGACACATCAGGCAGCACTGTGAGGACCATGTTCTTCAATTTCACCAGTGCATTCAAGACCATACAGCCTGTGCTGTTGGGGGAGAATCTACAACTGATGCAGGTGGATGAATCCATCATCTAAATCTCACTGGATGATCTCAGTATATGTAACTGCAGTGCTGTGTCTCAGATAAGGCTGTGTGCAGTGTTGGGGCACCACAGTTGGACTAAATTAGCCCCATCCCTGTTCAACTTGTACACCTCTGACTTCAGGTACAACACAGAATCATGTCCTTTGCAAAAAATCTCAGATGACATGGCCATTGTGGGGTGCATGAGGAATGGACAGGAGGTGGAATACAGGAAGCTGGTGAAGGACTTCTCACATCTACAATCGATACACTTCGTTAATATTTTCCATTATGTGAAGAAGTCATTCTGCTGATCATTTAAGGAATTTAATAACCTTTTTGACTTTTTATATGTATGTCATACTACCTTATTTCACTTTATCTTACTGTTAGGTTATGGAAGCAGTAATTTTACATATGACCGTTGATTCATATTGCTAATACCACTTGTATCTTTATGATCTGTGTATGTTATAATGTTATATGTTACTCATAAGATCAGAGTGAACTTCCTTTGTTTTCTCTATGTGTAACCAGTGTTTTTTTTAACTGCTTTGTTCTCTGTTGATGAATGAAATGTATCAACTCCCCTTTTGGGGACTGTATAACCTCATGTAATTTTGGCTGCAGTTGGAGATCTCTGGGTTCTTACGAGGAACTTCTCCCCAGCCATGATTTTAAATGAACATATTACTGTGATGATTCAACAGTGACTCTGTGACACTGCTGTTGTGTTTATTAGAGATGGCCACCACATTGTACATTATATATTACTTCTGTCTTTTTAACAATTGCTATATTATTAAATTTAGTGCATTATTAACTATGTGTACCTTGTAGCAGGAATTCTAATAGAATAAGGTAATTTCTTGACTTTATTTGAGATCAAATTTCTTTCAGATGGAAAAAAAATGTCTATAATAATTTTATTTCTGTTGTGTACTGTCTTAGTGTTAAAAGTCAAGGATGTTATTTATCATAATAATAATGTAAATAAATACTAATGTGTACATCATTTTAATTGAATGCTCTTCTTTGACGTGTCTTTGCCTGTAATATTTTTAGCTGTGTACAAAAATAAAGAGTCACTCTTCTCTATAAGAAAAGCCCAAAACCTACAACAGCTTAGAGTCATTGTCAGTATCTCTATAGCCACTATTATTGCAGTCCTAACAGGCAACAGACAGGGAGGCATTTGTGCCATTAAGACTTGCTTTTGAACATGATTTACAGAGACTCTGCTGATAGGAAACAAACAGTAGAGCAGTAAGTACAGCCAATAATCGCACAATGATAAAAAAGCTATAAAACATACTAAAAAAGACTGAAATACTAAATAAAGCAAACACAGGAGAAAAAAGAAACTTACAAAACAAAATATAAAGCACAGAAAACCTGTAATGGGCATCAGTGGTTGTGTCTTTAAAATCTTGGAGAGACTAGTGTTGTCACAGCTTACACCTCAGGTCAGCTCTTTTCTGGACCCCCTGCAGTTTGCTCATCAACAGCAGGTTTGTGTGGACAACGCTGTTATTTAACTACTGCAGAAAACACATTCCAGAACAACTCGATAGTGAGAATTACTTTCTTAGACTTCTCAAGTGCATTTAATACCATCCAACCTCTCATGGTGGAGGAGAAGATGGAGAAAATGCAGGTGGACAAGTCCATGATTGCATGGGTTTCAGACTACCTGTCTGGAAAAACCCTGTATGTGCGGTTGTGAACCTGCCTGTCAGATCATCTGGTCAGCAGCATTGGAGCACTCCTTCCTCTTCACCCTGTATACGACAGACTTCCAATACAGGTCGGACCTCTGCCACATTCAGAAATTTTCTGATGACTCTGTGGTGGTTGGGTGCATTAGAGATGGGCAGGAACGAGGATACAGAAACCTGGTGGAAATGTTTGTTGAGTGGTGTACGAGGAACCACCTGCTCCTCAATGTGACCAAGACCAAGGAGATGGTGGTGCACTTCAGGAGAAAGAGAACCATGATCAGTCTTGTTACCGTAATGGGTCAGAACATATCTAGGTGTCCTGCTTAACTAGAAACTGGACTGGAGGGCCGACGCAGAGGCTTGTGAAAAATTGGGATCAGGTCTACAATCAGCAGTGTCCTCCCAGAAAGAGCTGGACCTTAGGAACAATAACCTGCAGGATTCAAGAGTGGAGATTTTCTCTGCTGGACTGAAAACTTCACCCTGTAAACTGGAGAGACTCATTTGATCTTTCTGTGAATTAGATCTTTAATGATAAACACTATTATAGTTCATATATTTCATATACAGTTCTTGTATCTGGAACTGCCTTTCACCTAATTTGATAACTTGGAATTCCTTCAAAAGACTAGCTAAATTCCACTTCCAGTCACAATAATCCATTTTTTTAAAATGTTATTCAAATTAACCTTACCCGAACCACATTATTTGTATCCCTGTTTTAATTTGTCCTTTTTTACATCCTTTTTTCATGTCTTTCTATCTGTTTAAGCAAAATTTATATATGTATAGGTTAATCCAATTGTGATAGTGCCTAATACAAGCCCTTTGTGCCTTTTTTGTACTTTCCCTGCACTGTTTTGTTTATTGTTTTATTATCATAATTATTTTCTTCAAATATTCATTATGATTGATCCATTCCTGTTTTTATCTCCAATATACTGTAGTTCAAATGCAGCTGTCCTTGCAGAAACTGATGTACGACATCACACTACAAATATGACAGACAGAGGATATATAACTCTGTTTATTAATGAATTGTTTTATTAACTTACAGGAAAATACCATAATTTATGTACTAGGAACAGGAAGATACACATTCACAGTCATTTACTTAAAATCTGAGTATATGTACTGAGTAAACAAATAAATTTAGTCCATTAGAAAATAAAAGAAAAAAAGAATAAATGGACAAATAATGTACGTCTGTACACTTCAGTTTGAGTTTGTATGCTGTTCATTATTTCACTGCCAATTCAGAATCAGAATCTCTTTATTTGGCAGGTAAAGGAATTTGATTTGATACATTAGAAAAGATAAATCATCACAATGAACATGAGAATGAGATTACTGACCGGTCTGATGGTCACTCTG